>CABEEJ010004827.1:0-58233 GCA_901482245.1 Timema douglasi | reverse complement strand
TAATAAAAAAAAATCCATAGCCTGAGTCCACAAGCAAGCAAATCAATACTTTATTCAAAAGCATATTATGTGAATAACCGTTAACGTACAACGGTTAGTAAGACGAGGAGCTAAAAAAATTAACCATTGTTCACGTGGCTTAAAAATTCAATCTCACACTATACGCCAGAATTTGGAGGAAAAAATTACCATTGACACTCAATCGATTGATTAGCATAATATAAATTCAAATTACTTGAGATGAGCTATAAAACAAAAATCTTTAGGGCGACCAACATATTGAAATAATTATCCAGATCTAATCACTATGTATATATGTTATTTGGCCTGGGTTCAAATAATGTCCCCGCCAAATTTAGTTAAAATTAGTCAACGAATTTGACAGCTATCACGAGACAAGCATCCGAACAGACGAAATGTCAAATGATCAAGTTAAAACATGACCTCATTCCTCGGTCACGCCACAGATTTATCTGATTACCAAACCCTTCCTTCACCTCTGGCAAGACGTGTATTAATCACAACTTGTGAATGTGGGTAATGCCAAGACTCCACCGTGGTTCGGATCCTACGTTAAACTGTAAGTCTTCTATTTCATCTCATAATCACCTTACCATTACACATTAGCGTGTGTAAAACCCGAACGGGTGGTAAGATGCGTTGCTAATAATAATAATAAAACTTCACTACGTTCGGTTAATAAACATATTATATTCTTATAAGTGTGGGCGGCGCTCTTAAGTATTATTATTATTAATAATAATAATAATAATAATAATAATAATAATAATATTAGCACCGCGTCTTACCACCCGTTCGGGTTATACGCTTTAAGTACTAATTATGCTAATGGATTGGGAATTGGGAAGGATGAATTAGAGTAGGGAAGTGATCCCGCATTTGCGTGGAGGGAAAGTGGAAAACCACCCCCAGTTCACCCGACCGAGATTCAAACCTCGATCTCCCCGTCCTCATCAGTTGAGCTCAACACGATTAGTGCATTAGCCAACTCGCCACCGAGGCGGGTGACAAGTATTATTAATCTAGGCTAAAGGAAGGCGGTTCCAATCTGGTTGAAGCCGTCCTTCATATTTCTACCTCCTTTCCTCGCACCCAATCTTAGTTTCGCTGACTTGTACGGAAGAAACGTTCCAATCCGTCGCTCTCGTAGGTCGAGATGATCGTGGGGGAGGGAGGGTGTGGAGAGTTGGGGCCAAGTTCTTGGAGTTTATTCCTCCCTCGCCGGGCTTGCCTGGTTTAGGTCTAGGGGTTGTTTTGCTGTCCCAGTTTCAGGGACGCCGCAAAGTCGGCGCCGGGGACTGTCACAGTAAGAGAAACTGAGAGGAAAGTTTTGCTAGTAGCGTTCTCACATAACCGGGTAAAGTTTGGGGAGAGGAAATAAGTTCTTTTGAATACATATATATAGGGATCACCTAAAGACAAGTTTATTATTATGTACACGGTTCGGTGCTTCCAAAATAAAGAGATTGTACCTCTATAATATCGAATTTTTAATGTTTGTCAGCTACATATATACAGGGTGTATTTAATTCGCGTGAAATATTCTAAGAGCATAGTCCTATAAACAAAACACTAAGAAAGGTCCAGACAACCATGTGTCCAGGAAGACTTGGTTTTAGAGTTATTAAAGGTTTTCCTCAAAAATTGATTGATATTGGGGAATCCATTGAACGGTGTGTTCGATCAGTAGATTTAAATCTAATGTGTTTTATTTTTATCTCTGTGGACATCCAAGTTAATTGTTTACGCAGCTCCTGTTCCTAATGTTAAGGTTTCAAGAGAGCGTATCGTAAATGTATGTGAGCAATTACTTAACACCTCAGGTGTATTTAATGGAGTACGACAAAGTATAGAGTGCTGACTCCGAGAGTGCATCGGGGCAGGACACTATTTGTAACAAACGGTTTTGTCTTGTGTTTTATTCTGTTAGATTGCTTATTAATCGAACATTAAATTTCCTCCTACCTCAGAAACTAAGCGTTCCTATAATTATATCTATATTAAATTTTCTAAATGTTTGGTGGATGGGAATACGCCCGTGGAATATTTGACATCAATTGAAATAGACCCTGTCTTTTTAAACGTGAAGTGAGTCCTTTCGACAGCGATTCTTAGAGTTTTAGATGACAGTTTTTTTGTTTTTGTTTTTTTACAAATTAACGCTTATAAAACTAGGATATGTGTTATAAATGGTATTATGACATCAATTAACTGTTTCCATATCTTGTACATATTTAAAACAAAAAGCCAAATCGTTCATGATTATATTTTCATTCTTGTAATTAATAGTACAGATCATATATGTATAATTTGTTATGAAGAAATCAACAAAGTAAATCAAAATATTAAAGAACATTTAGAAGGCATTGTCTGTCTTCTTGCAGGTCAAGGCTCACCTACTAAATGCTCTATTGAGTGGGTGGAATTACTCAAGTCCCAACAATATGTCTAAATATTGTCAAATTTCAAAAATATTCTAAATGTAAGCTGCTATTTTATTTTCTTAAACTACTATTTATTTTGGATGAAAGTTATTAACTTTTACCAGGCCGATTTTAATTTATTTAATTTAAACTAAACTATTTACGTAAAGGATCATCATATATTTTTTTTTAAATCCAATAGCAGAGCTGAAACCTATATAAAACTTAGATTAGTCGGTGAATGTTGATGGTCGAGAGTGGGCGAGAGTGGGCTTCCAATAAAAATCCGGGTTTAAGTTTGTGGGGTTGATCTCGGTGTTCTTGAAGTAAAGTGCTCGTCTCAGGACCCGATGTTCATGGGTTCAAACCCAGCTGGCGTCGATGGATTTTTCTTGAACGGTAATAACCCATAGCACAACTTCCTACGGAAGGGAAATAAAGCCACCGGTCTCATGTTGATTGTGGCGTGTAATAGAACCCTGGAATGTATGCGAAAGTACCTTTCCCGGCAAAATTGGAAGGCCTTTTCGCTCTCGCTAATAGAAATTCTCGTGTGCTGATATAATCAGTCGATTCAGAAAGTGGACGTTAGATACCTCAAATAAATAAATAAAGCTCCTATACCCATACCAATTTCTCACTGTGTATGTTCATAGTTCTTTTAGTTACCCGGATTGGTAGTCTTGATATCTCACGCCTCAGGATTTCAATTGAGGTTTTTTTAATACGCTAAGTGTGGATACCTATGTTTCACTAAGTTTCAGCTTTCATTGTTATTTTGGCTTAAGAAGTACTCACGTGATTTAGAGAGTTCAATTCTCAACATATAAAAAAAGTAACATAAAATAGGCCAAAGATGAACACACCATGGTATCTCCTTAAGTACGCAAGTCTATGGAAAGTTTGAGTTTGCTATTTTTCTTGATTTTAGCGATACCCAAGTCTGAGGTCACGCAGTTTGAAAGGTGTAAGGATCGAAATAAGTAGAGTGTGAATTCACAAGACAAGAATAAAAATCAATGGTGCCAACTTATTTTGGGGACTATTTTACCACATTATTATTATTATTATTATTATCATCATCATCATCAGATTGTCTAGCTTGTATAAATAAGTAGTATTTAATCAGATTCACTTGGACCACTTTTGAAAAAAATGTATTTTTAGTCTAAAGTAAACTACCAATTATGTTTCTATATTAATTTTAAAAATAAACTGTTACATAATAACAACAAGAATAGCCTTATTAAATTTTAAGAAAATTGCATCAACTGTTTGGGCTCTAAATAATTGAACTAATTGCCAAACAAACCCAACACAAATGTGTGTGATGAAACAGTTTATTTTTTAATCTAGTGTACACAAACATTATATTTTCTTAAAACCATCTTTACCATTTCAGCTCTACAAGATTTTTTTATATATTCATGAATATGTGGAAATAAAACGATACCATTGTAGGCTGTCCCGCGATGAACCACTTTTTGAAACAGCCTATAGATTGACCTCTCGTTTCATTGCCCTGGGTCGGAACAGTATTCATTACAGAACTGTTATTATTAATTACATGGCCGCGAACAAAATGTTGAGCGAACTCCCACGCCACCAGTTCTGACAAATAGGAAAGTAATTTCATTTGTGGGGGGAAAACAAACTACCGCTTATTCAAAATTAGGTTCCTGCCCCCATTATCGTATCACTTTTATACGTATAGAACACAATAAACTAAGGTCAACCCATAAAAGATAGTTCAGTTTTATGTTATCATGAATGTGTTGTATGAACACCATAATAGGTTGTGTTACAGTAATTTAGTCATCAAACAGAAATTTAATGTTAGTTGGCAAAAGTTTATTCCATGGGAATAATTGCCCATTTATTTTTGAGTCAGCTGTGTAAACAGCTTGATATCTTTATAATGGATGGTTGTATTATTATTATTATTATTATTATTATTATTAGCACCACGTCTTAGTACCCGTTCGGGTTATACGCACTTACGCTAATGTGTAATGGTAGGGTGATTGTGAGACGAAATGAAGGACCTACAGTTTAACGTGGAATCCGAACCACGGTGGATGCCTGGCATTCCCCACATTCACAAGATGTCTTGTCAGAGGTGAAGGAAGGGTTTGGTAATCAGATAAATCTGTGCCGGGACCTGGGATTGAACCCCGGCCGCTAGCTCAGAAGTCTGACACCTTACCCCTAGACCACCAGGTCACCCAAAGGATGGTTGTAGCATTTGAAAGTATGGAACCTGCTTCAGTGGCCGAACAGTCTAAGGCGTCACTCTCGTGTTAGACTGGCCTGCTGATGACGGGAATATCGGGGTTTGAAACCCGAAAGAATCTAGTGAGGGTGATTTTTCTTAGATGATTTCCCACTCTCCTTACATGCAAATGAAGGTAGACTACCTCTAAAATGTTGTCTCCCTCATACCTACCCCATTAGAATAGATATAACTTGAACAGGTAAACAAAACAACAAAAAGTATGTAAGCAAAACTTTTCGGAGTAACAAAGTTCTTACAAAATTCGTAGTCTATTTATTTGTAAACTTACCTTTAAAAATTAAATTCTAGCAATAAATTAGATTTATTACATTTTCAAAAAAATAAAAACTTAAAGACAAATCTAATCTATCACAACACAAGTAAAGTGAGGCAAAACTATATGTTAATGTCAGCTATGCGTTTAAAATCATATATACTAATTATTTGAACGAAATATAAATTTAAACACAATTACTATATACAATGATTCATATAATCAAGTATAGGTGTCAAAATATATTTCTCAAAGCTCATGGCATTCCGTAATAAGTAAAATGTGAATGCCGTGAGTGAATGTTTAGATATTATCAATGCTGGAAATTAGTTTTCCTAACTAATGAATAGGTCCTATAGGCTATGACTGTAGGAACAGGACTAAGGTCTTAGCTAAAATAAAATTAACCAGCCTCAATGACGTTTCCTCTTCTATATCACTTTTCCATCCTTTGCTTTAAAATTTAATCATTTTAATTTGTGTTAAATGCTAGAGTGCAATATTTTGACTTCTACTATTATTTGTTTCGAATGATAATTCGTTAAAAATTAGAAGCACTAGGTTCCAAAATTGTTACAGCATCTATTTTAGTCTTTAATAACATATTAGTTTCGGTTTTTAATCAACCTTTACCAGAGAACCGAGTTCGAATCCCTTTAAGAAAACGTTGGAAGTAGTTTGTCATGCCATATCCTAAGGAATGATGGTGCATTTTCTCTTGAATACCCTTTTATTTCCTACAACATGAAACGTATACATAAAATAAAACCAGTGGGCTTTGAAACATTGGCCTTTTTTTTCTATAGCTAATGGTTTATAAAATATGAAATATTATTGTATTGGAATTGCTATCTGCAAACCACGATCAAGGCCTATTACCGCACATTGCTGGTTCATTAGCTCATTCCGTGGATATTTCTCAATGTTAGGTCGCTCCTCCGCGATGAATATTTGATATCTTTTTGTTCAATAATGGGGATGTGACGTCAGAGGCCAACTGGGTTCTAATATTAATGAGTAATTGAAGAGGAGATTCAAGATGGGTGATCATGTATTATTTACTAGAAGAATGGTTTTATGTTCTTAATGGAACACTACAGTATGACCTATTCTGACACCATTTTGTCTCCAAGGTATTAACATAATTAAATAATCATTGTTTTACAAAATCCCTATGGTATGGAATTAGAACAGTTTTGTTCGGTTTTGAAGCACTTTGTTATTGTATTATAGTCTATTGGTAATACAGTATTTAACCTTCACTATTTAACACAATTGATTGTACACGGGTTATAATCAAACTTAACTCTTATAACAGACACAAGTCAGTCCGCCAGATGTTAATTCATCACTGTGAAAGTATAAAACCGAATATATTCCTATTGATAAATATTTTGACCATGCCGGGTATTAACCAAGGACGCTTAAGAGACTTAAGAAAAAATAGGTGTTTTTTCAGTTTTATATACTTTTTTTTGACCAAAAAATCAAATATTTCGCCAGTAGAAACATAAGAGTTTAACTTTCTTCGCATGGTGATATCAACAACTGTTGTTGAATATCTGTCATGAGCATAACGGCGTTAGATGACAAATTTTTAACTTAAGAAAAAAAGGTTGTCATTACGTTCCAGGACACCCCTGACAGATATTAAAAAAACTGTTAAGATTAGTATGTAAAGAAAATTAAATTCTACGTTACTACTCGAGAAATATTTTATTTAATTTTATCAAAAAAAAATTACCATAAAAACTGCAGAGGCTCTGCACTTTTCTCTCATCCCCTTCAATCCCACCTTGACTCGGTAGAGAGACGCAGTAGTGGTTGAGATAAACTCGAAGATAAAATATTTATTTTTTCTAGCACTGCGTCTGACTACCTGTTCAGGTTATACCATGACAAAATAATGCTATTTTGTGACACGCCACTAGATTTAACTGGGTCTCAAGCCCTCTGAATAGAGAAAGCAACAAACTACACGTATTCTGATATTAGTTATAAGTTCACAGTAGATTCGTGAACTGCAGACATTCAGCATCACATTACAATAAACTCAACCTTAAGAGATGTTTCTTCAAGTCACACATAGCTCGTGAGATGTTACCAGAAGCTTCTAGAGAAAATATATCTTGTTTAAAATTTGGTAAAGCAATAAAAATCAATATAATTAAAATAATTATCTTGATATTAAATTTTATTCTAAAAGGTTTAAATTAACTACAGTCCAACAAACTAGCCTCGGAAAGAATATACATAAAATTGTTTTTTATGAGTTTTATTAATGATTCAGATTTAATAAATTTAATAATCGTGTCTATAATCTTTGTAGCGGTATCTATCTATTTAATACTTTGGAATTTTATTTTAAATTTTAGGTTCCATTTAATGAAATTGTGATTGATTTAGTTTGGTATAAATATACATTTAATTGTTTGTATAATTTACAAAAATATGATCTTGTTACATGTTTTGAATCTCGATCAAGCAACGGCCCATTTTTACTCACTGAGCTGACGCTTTGTGACCTGTTGAGGGGGTGTAGAGAAATCTCGAGGAGGCCTAGACGCGTATATATCTTTTCATCTTCCAACAGCCACTCCCCTCCCCCTCCTCCTCCTCAAGGGAAGCTCATATATCTCGCTGAGGATATAAATTTGGAGAAGGTGCTATCCCATCCCACCATTTGACGCTCGTGATACTCCAGGGGTTGCGCAACCTGATTTTAAAATATTCCATGACATCAGCCCGCAAGCAAGCTATATCTACCGAGGGCCGTCGCATGTTGGCAAAGATAGTGCCAACATTTAAGGATATAGGGTCTCATGTGGTCAGCACAACTAATTCTACTTATGCTAATCTCTGTTTTATAGACAGTAGCCACTACTTCTTTATTAATGTAGTTCCTCAAGTGTCCTCACAAGACTAATTTGACCCGGTTGCAGATCCACTGCTTCACAGAAAACCTGGAAACGCCGGGGATTGAACCCGGGACCTTTGGATCTGTAGCCAGTAAATATGACCATTAGACCACAGAGGTAGTCGCAACGGGATCCAAATTCAACATAAATCATATCGTTCAAAGAAAGTAAAAAAAAAGAGGTCACAAGAAAAAAAAAAGACCCTCCTGACTTTTAATCAAATCAAGCAGGAAGTATTAAAAGTAAATGCCCTCAGGAATACTTGAGACTTACGTCCTTGCCGGCGACAGTCGTTTGTAATGGCGGCCATTTATTGCCTCTCTTCGCGCGAGACACTTGCTCCCAAAAGAGGAATAAAAACTTCTCCTTTTCCACCGGTCGTCAAGGTCCTAATGTCCTCCAACTGCTGGCCGGCCACTGTAAATATCGACCACGCCCTCCCACGAATCAATAAATTGTGGGTGAAGGTTTCTTTGACGTGACCTTCGATCAATTTTACTAATGGAGTAAATGAGTATTTACTGAGCGATTTTTCTTTAAAACTCAACTCTAAGACAGATGCTAAACACATTTGTGAGGTGTCATTTCTCAAGGGGATCATCTAGCTCATCTCAGCCAGTCTGAGATATCAGATGAAATATTTGACGTGTGTAAATAATAGTAATAATAGAAATATATTACTTACTACAATGGTTGAATTGTCTAAGGCGTCACACTCGTAACAAACTATACTCCCGATGACAGACAGCTCGGGGTTCTAGTCCCTGTTGATTGTCCTGAGGATGTTTTTTCCTAAGTGGTTTTCCACTCTCCCTCAGGTACACTTTATCTAAATTCAACCTTCCTCATCCCTAACTCATTAATGCAATCATTACATATGCGTATAACCTGAACCGGTACTAGGCCACAACGCTAAAAAAACAACAACTAGAAGGACTCTCCCCGTAGGTTGTATAAATATCGTTAGAGGTTTATCTTGTCGCGGGTTTATTGAATTCTAGTTTGTGTACATTTTAAAAGGCAAAGTGAAAGGTTGATTCGAACGTTTGAAAAGCCTAAATACAAGCTATAATTGACGAAGAAATAAAGCTTTGCTCTAGTTGTTGTAGTTTAATGGATGCGATTGCTATCATGATAACAATCATCAACCCTTAGGCCTTGTGGATTATACTCTTTGTCTTACCCTGTAAGGTAGCAAAGGGTGACCTGGTGGTCTAGAGGTAAGATGTCAAACTTGTGTGCTGGGGGTCCGGGGTTCAAACTTTTGTCCTGGCACAGATTTATTTAATTACCAAACCCTTCCTTCACCTCTGAGAAGAACTGAATTAATCACAACTTGTGAATGTGGGGAATGCCAGGCCTCCACTCGTGGTTCGGATCCCACGTTAAACTGTAGGTCCTCCATTTCATCTCACAATCACCTTACCATTACACATTATCGTAAGTGCGTATAGCCCAAACGGGTAGTAAGACGTGATACTAATAATATACAATAATAACGTAAGGTTGCAAGCTTACCTTGCATTGTTCCACTATGGTGCAAAATAGTGTTTTGTATAAATATTATATCTATTATATATAAAAAGTTTTGAAAAAATCGTGGTTTTGTCTAAAAAAAATTACTTTTGATTTTGCCAAATATTTTAGAACAGTTTCAACTGGCTGTAATTAACTCTCCTAATTGAAGGCATTTGATAGTTTTTCTTAGAACAGCGTCTTACTATTTGTTTGGGTTATACGCTTAGTTAACTAAATACACCAGTGGTTTTAGGAACTAAGAATTTTATATTTTTAGAAAATATACCCACATTTGCGTGGATGTAGAGTGAAAAACCCGACCGAGACTCGAACCTCAATCTCCCCATCATCGGCAGTCAAGTCTAATTCAAGAGTATCGCGTTAGACCATGTGACCATTAAGGCAGTTCACTTGATAGTTGATATAAGTATAAATAAGAAACAGTGTGTTACGTTTATAGCACCAAATGTGTGTGAAATAGTTTAATTTTTGAACATCAGACCAGAATATTGGCTATAATAAATAACATAAACAAAAGCTGTTGATGTCTTGTTTTCATCAAAGTGGTCTCAAACTACATTGATAATTTAAAAAGATACAAAACCACGATCATAACATAGGTTCAATAAAGCTCAAGATGACTGATTTCCACTTAAACTCGACAGTATTTTCCATTGGTGAGCTTTTAATGTAATCCCCAACTTTACGAAACAAAACATATATTTGTTAAATGTAAGCGTAAAATAAAATTATTTGCTCTTGTACAAGAGATTTATAAAGGAATAAAACATGGAAAGGGGGGGGGGGATGACAAAGAGGTGAGAAATCGGAGAACGTTTCAATTAAAAACACATTCAAACATCCCTTTTATTATCACATATTCCCAAATTAAATGTTTGTTATCTGCTCGATCCCTCCCTTCTTTTTAAGTTTTATTTTTAAAGTGGCTCTTGATTGATGGATGTTCATGACAGTCGTGTTCCACGTGTGTTGTCCCTAGTATCGGCCCTCGAGAGTTTTGGGGTGAGGGAGTTTGATCGGTAGATGTGTATGGTGTACCACTCTGACCTGTCGTTACCAGGGGCTAACTGAAACACTCGACACTGTTATCCACAGGAACATTAAAGAAACCAGAAACATTTTCAAGTTTGGACCTTTTATTTCATTTGAGAGTTTGGATTATCGACACGGTACTACGAGTATAATGTTGACAATATTATTAGTCTATGAAAAATAAAATGTATATGTTTTGTATTTGTATGCAAGCTTTATTGTAGAATCAATTTAAGGGTAAAAAAATAAAGGGTCAGTTGATATAAAATTAATCAACAATTGCCTTAAAGAGGAGTATAACCCAATGGGATGATAATAACAATGTTTAAACTATAACCAGTGAACCCGTTTGGGTGGTCTGAAGCAGAGATTTCCAACTTAAAGGTGCCCGAGAGCCACAGTTGAGTTTACGAGTCTAGGGGTGGCCAGGCCGCATCATAATAAGATATTTTTTTCAGGTCACGCAAAAAGATAACTGGTATTTAGTTGTGAATTTAATATTATTGCTAATCTAACATTTTTAATTACATATTAAATTAATTTTCTGACTAAAATATACTATCTTTGACACGTTAACATAATATAGCAGATGTAAAGAAGAAATTAAACATGAATGGCCCGTGGTCCCCCAGTTGTAAACCCCTAGTCTAAGGCGTCATTCTCGCAATAGACTGGACTGTTGATGATGGTAGATCAGGGATCTAATCCCGGTCGAGTGTATTGAGGGGTTTTTTTTCAAATGGTTTCCCACTATTACTCCATGTAAATTTAGGTATATCTCTTCTAAATTTTTTCTTCCTTATCTCTATTACATTATATTCTGAAAATTGAAAAATGACACCTGGACACTAGAATCGAACCCGGGGTCTTTGGCTTAGTACGCCAATGCTCTAACCACTGAGCTATCCAGGAATTGTCTCGTGCTCAAGGTCATTATTCACTCATATTATAATAATTGTACAAATGGCAGCATTAAGCCAACTACTGAGTCGATGGTGGCTGCGTTATCTGATAGCTCGTGATCTTAATAAATCACACATTTGTAGCCGACGATTTCCGCACGTCCATCATAGACTCTGCCTTAAAATATGAATGAAGAATTATCCTGAGCACGGGAATATTCCTGGATAGCTCAGTGATTAGAGCATTGGCGTACTAAGCCAAAGGTCCCGAGTTTGATTCCCGTGTCCAAGTGTCATTTTTCAATTTTCAGAGTATGATATCTTGATGGAGAATTCCTCAATAAAAAACATAAATAATAGCTTCGGCTATTTGATTCTATCACATTAGTGTAAACATATGCGTGTAACTGTAAAGGGTAGTAAGACGTGTTGACGAAAACAAACTTTCACCAAGCACCTATTTAGGATTCCTAACAAGTTGAATCCTGAGATCTTGAGTCAAAGTAAGGAATGCAAGCCCCTAAAATCATTCTTACCATAAATATAAAAGAAGAAAATCAAAAGCGATTAATGTTTATTTTGTTTAAATATTGATGAATATATTGAACTTAAAGTCAAAAGTATTATTTAAATTAGATATATGTTTAATATTTTCTTTTTTAAAAAATCCTGTGCCCATGGATGATGGCTTAGTAAAATGACTTTAAACCTAGAGTACCCTTGTTTGACTTCCTAGTACACCGGCGATGCTATATTATGAACATTAGTTTATGAAAACCTTGTAAGATACGTGAGTAAAAATAATATTAAACGTGAAAAGAAAAATAATGAATGTTTGCTCAATGACTTGCCTCTTATAAAAATAATTTTACGAACCAAAAATGTAAAAGTTGTATTGTATATAATAATAATATTAATAATAATAACTATCTTATATTTTAATATATATCCCTGCCCATGTTTAAATAGGCCTACTATAAATATTTTTGTTTGTATTGTTCTAGGTGAACATTTCGAACACCTGGTTTCTACCACAGGAAGGATTCCCCGTATTCTACCGATATTTTAGAGACCGTATCACGTGGTATGAGGCTGATGCCGTTTGTCAATTTCACCACGCCAACCTTGTCACTGGTGAGTCAACAACTGACCATTATTATAATCCATTATAATATTGTTAAATTACTACGCCAACTTTGTCACTGGTGAGTCAACAACTGACCATTATTATAATCCATTATAATATTGTAAGCCCACTATGCCAATCTCATCATTGCTGAGTCAACAACTGATATTATTATAATCCATCATAACATTGTTAAGTCACCACGCCAACCTTGTCACTGGTGAGTCAACAATTGACCATTATTATAATCCATTATAATATTGTAAGCCCACTATGCCAATCTCATCATTTCTGAGTCAACAACTGACCATTATTATAATCCATCATAACATTGTAAGCCCACTATGCCAATCTCATCATTGCTGAGTCAACAATTGACCATTATTATAATCCATTATAATATTGTAAGCCCACTATGCCAATCTCATCATTGCTGAGTCAACAACTGACCATTATTATAATCCATCATAACATTGTTAAGTCACCACGCCAACCTTGTCACTGGTGAGTCAACAATTGACCATTATTATAATCCATCATGACATTGTTAAGTCACCACGCCAACCTTGTCACTGGTGAGTCAACAACTGACCATTATTATAATCCATTATAATATTGTAAGCCCATTATGCCAATCTCATCATTGCTGAGTCAACAACTGACCATTATTATAATCCATCATGACATTGTTAAGTCACCACGTCAAGCTTGTCACTGGTGAGTCAACAACTGACCATTATTATAATCCATTATAATATTGTAAGCCCACTATGCCAATCTCATCATTTCTGAGTCAACAACTTACCATTATTATAATCCATCATGACATTGTTAAGTCACCACGCCAACCTTGTCACTGGTGAGTCAACATCTGACCATTATTATAATCCATTATAATATTGTAAGCTCCCCATGTCAATCTCATAATTGGTGAGTTACCTAATAATTATCACAATATTTTCTTGTGTTATCTCGTCACTCTCGTCACTAGTGAGTCTGCTTAGTCATTATTATAATATGTCCTCGTGCTATTATTAATTCCCCCACATCATTTTATATATATATATATATATATATATATATATATATATGATTAGCATCAAACAGTTAACATTAGATTATTTTAATAATTTATATAAAACATTATTTTAAATGTATATAGCGAGTCTTCATTATTACGAAGGAAACCCCCATTAACAGCGAAATACTAATGATAAATTGGCGTGTCAGAGGGGGTTCATAGCTGATGTTTATTATTATTATTACCTGTATTTGATGAGTTTTTGATATATTTATAGGCTACTTTAGTATTTAATCAACTTTTTCTTGTAAAAAATAATATTTAAAAAAACTGATTTAAACTACACAGGCTAATGCACTCAACTGTGAACACTGATGGCTGAAGTCAACACATTAAAATGTATATCATTAAAAAAACGCCGGCTAATTAAAATTAATGTAGGGGGAAAATATATAATTAACATGTGGCATTAGTAGGAGCAAAGGAGAGTACAGGCGAGGGCATAAAAACCTCTAAAATATTCATTATCTAAAGATGACAGTACCATAAATATGTAACTCACACCACCCTTAAAAATGTAATTAGTTAATTAAATCTTTGATATAGTGAACAAAACACGTTTTATGAGTTCTCAGTTATGTATCTGGTAGGACAGTTAAACAATGTGTATTCCTAATATATGAATTCCTGCAATTATTAAAACCATGTCAATATTCCCATTGTGGTCATTTTTTCTATTTTTATGCACATATTACAAACTGTAAATGAGATCCAGAATATATTTTTCACCTTGATTTTGTTTGCACGATATTTTCTTAGCCAAGTACACAGGGAGTTCTGTTGGAAGGAATGAAACGCAACAATCGTGACATGTATGTATAGCTTATAGTCTCCTAGAACACAGGTAGCGCCGTGAGAAGGAACGAAACGCAACAGTCGTGACATGTATGTATAGCTTACAGTCCCCTAGAACACATGGTAGCGCCGTGAGAAGGAACGAAACGCAACAATCGTGACATGTATGTATAGCTTACAGTCCCCTAGAACACAGGTAGCGCCGTGATAAGGAATGAAACGCAACAATCGTGACATGTATGTATAGCTTACAGTCCCCTAGAACACAGGTAGCGCCGTGAGAAGGAACGGAACGCAACAATCGTGACATGTATGTATAGCTTACAGTCCCCTAGAACACAGGTAGCGCCGTGACAAGGAACGAAACGCAACATACATGACATGTGTGCACGTTAGTAGGGCTGGAAATGATAAATTATACATTGTGGTCACTTAACACATTTAATGGCAAACTCGGGTATTTTTACTATACTACTGTCAAACTTTTAATACAACATTAATGTCCAATTCGTACTTCCAGCGGTGGTTGATCAGTCTAATACTATAATCTCACATTTCTTTTGGTCGTTGATGATTGGGAGGTTGCTGTTCGAATCCAATGTGGGTGTACTTAAAGTTGTATACCCCATGAGAACTTACCTGTGATTTTACCACTGTCTAATACGGGTGAATTTAAACTCAAATAATATTTTCCTCCCTGCCATTTGTATTAAATCTATGAAAACAGGAATTAAAAAAACCACTATATAATGTTTGGAAACACGAAAAGTTGGGTGAATTCCAAACAATTTAAACAAAACTCTATTGAAAAAATCAGATTTTGTAAAAAAAAACAACTTATTCATGCTGTAGAGTCAGTAATTATAAACGCTACCGGTAACAATCTATTAGTTTTGTCACTATATTGTGTCCATTTTCAATGCCCGTCTGTACGATTATTATTTTTTTCATTTAATGAAAACTGGTATGATTGGGAATTCATAACGTGATTGCTTAGATTATTTATTTACTGCTACAAACTTCGTCTGATTAGAAATGTATGAACCTATTCAAACACATCAGGGGGTGAGAACTAAAACCAGATAAATGACATTTTTGGAGAAATCGAGGCAAGTATAATGCATCTGCCTTTGTGGGTGAAAAGCAGGTAAGTGCTTAATGGCACGGGGTTACCTTGAACTGTTTGTACATTGGCAAGTTCTTTTAGAATAAAAAGCAGGTAAGTGATGTGTCTATTTATGTTTGGAATTTTTTAATAGGGAGTTAGTGTCTTATGAATAACAAGATTAATCTATAAACAGTTTTGATGTTTTCTAGTCATATGTATGCTGAGTATAAGTATCAATTTACTTTATAATATTTAAAATATAATTTAAAAAAACACGAACCCGTGAAAGAGTAGCGTTACCTAAATGTGTTTAATATGAGTTTTAATTTAAATTTTCACATGACTCATACAGACAGCTTTCAATAAATATAACACATTTGCAGTAAAAATCAAACATGAAAATGAAGATCAAGCTCTTATGAAGCTAAAACAAGAACAGGAACTACATCAAAGACGAGCCCATAGATCTGTTCAGCAAAATAAAATGGAAAAATTACGATCGTGATATGACAGTAAAGCTGTTGTATTTACTTTTGACCTACAGAAAAAAAAATGCCCCCCCGCCCCCCATCACTTAATAGAAACCGGGTGTATTACTCGTGAGTTTGGTTGAAATTCAATTTTCGTGATCCCAATCTCTTGAGTAGAAGAGTCACAGTGTTAATGTGGGGTGAAAATGATGCTTCCAGAAGCTCTCAGGAAATTGGGGCGTGCTTAAAAAATGTATAGATACTTGAATGACGTAAAACATGTACTAACATATAATGACTGTGATAGGGGTTAAAATCATAATAAAATATCGAAATACTGAATGCTGACTGTGAAACAAACTTCAATAGAAGTTATTGATCACAAATTTCCTGAGCCAGATCATAGGAACATCGATTGTGATCAGGATTTTGGTATAGTAGAAAAACGCAAGGAATTCCTAAGCAATATTTTGGTCCACTTGGATTAGATTTATTCTGTGAAGCAGACGTTGAAAAAAATGGAAGCTGTGCAAATGACAAAAGATGGATAATTTATCAAGCCAGGCCATAGAAAAATATACAATTTACACATGCACAAAGATGACGATGGTGAAGAAATATGTCGTACCATTGGATGGATTCGTGTTTAAAATAAAAATTAATTTGTTATGCTTTTCAAGTAGATATTAGAAGACGATATCCAATTAGAAGAGTGAGATACTCAAAGCGATGCACTGGAATGCCAGATGTGATTAAACTTCAACAACTCTACCCAGAAATATGGAAATAAAAATTGCAAAATACAAAATTCTCTAAGAACTGAAACCTCTGGTACCTCCAGTTAAGCATGCTTGTTTTGGCAGTTTACATTTTGAAAATCTTTCTGGCACAGCAAGAAAATCCAGTACAAGAAAGTTAAGATAAGGAAAATGGTGTATTGTCAAGTGATGTGGAATAAAAAGGGGTAGATTTTCTTTGAACAGAGACCGTTCATTTGCTTAATATTACAAAGATTCATATTTTATTCTATGTTGTACGTACAAAATGTAGCTTAACTGTATTTTGCTAAAGTACTTATGCTAAACAAAATCAGGCAATTAACTTTATTTTCAGAAGATCATTACCACCATAGAGCCTATTGCAGGTCAAAAAGTATGTACAATGTGAATTAACAAATAATATGATCGAGTATCTATAATATATAATATTGCACTTTTAGGTTACATAAATCATAGTCCAGTAGTGGAAATATTAGCCGGTACTAATGTACCGTTGCCCAAGGGACGCCCAAATGTACTAATCGTATATCCTTTCCGTGTAGGTTCTTTCCATGTCCTGATGAGATTAGATGATTGTGATAGTAAGTATGAAGGTGTGGAACCAGTGGAAACACTTAAACATAACTAAACTAAACCTGGTGAGCTTTAGGGAAGTTCCTCTTTCGGGAAAAATATCCACGATACTAGCCGGGAATCGAAACCGGTACCCCTAGGTTCATAGCCCAGGTGCACTGACCACTACGCCACGGGGCCGGTTAAATTAACAAGTAAACCATTGTTTTGGAATTTACAATATGGTGATAAACTTCGATAGCCATTTCTCAAAATATGTATTGTGTCATTTACCTGGTTTTTGTTCTCACTCCCTCAAATGTAACCTTTGTGCAATACTGATTAATTTACAAAATGTAATTACGCTGATTGTTTTTCGTTTTTCTTTAACAATGCATATTTAATTGGGTTAACTTTGATAGTGATTCAATTTTACAGTAATTAAAAAATCAAATTTAAAAAAATTAGTGCCCTTTCAACTTCAAATTGGTTTGTAAAGTTAATTATATTGCCACAAGAAAATGTGTGAGACTTTAAGAAGTCATCTAACAAACAAATAGTTTGACATTTTCCTGCAGGGTGGACCGGGTAGTTAGTGAACTAGTTTTTTTTTTTGCCTTACTATTTTTTGTTTCTATAGTAGGCCCTACTTAATTCTAGTAAAGTAAAGGCAAATAAGTGTAGTTCACGACCAGTATTCACGCCTGTAGTCTTTTACTAGTAATTAATCCATGCGATTGTTTTTTGAGACCTAAAATAGGTCAGTTATTTTCAAATAAAATTTTAAGTGAAACCTCAACTTATGAGATAGGCAGTGCCAGTATTTTTTTAATGTGAAATAATTTTTAAACTCAACTTAATACAATATTATCACCTAGAAACATTAGGCTGTCGAAATTGGTAGCTATAGTTTAATATATTATTATTATTATTATTATTATTAGCACCGCGTCTTACTACCCGTTCGGGTTATACGCACTTACGCTAATGTGTAATGGTACGGTGATTGTGAGACCAATGGAGGACCTACAGTTTAACGTGGAATCCGAACCACGGTGGAGACCTGGCATTCCTCACATTCACAAGATGTCTTGTTAGAGGGGAAGGAAGGGTTTGGTAATCTAGTTTAATATAAAACTTAGCATATAAATTATGTATATTTTTTTATTTTGGTTGCACAGTATCGATACAAATCCTGATTAAAATACATAAGTAGTTTTAAAATAAAAAATAAAAAATAAAAATCTCAGAATATTTTTTTATAAAACTTGTCAAGAAGTTGAGAAAGAAGATTAACAAGAACCTTTATTCCAAGGTCTGAACAAAAATGAGCTAATCTTTCAATACAAGTTAACGCGTTAGCGCTCTGAAAATAGTTCAACATTCATTTTGTATCAAATTTGGTGATTCAGGGCTTCCGTTGACGTTTGACTGTAATTTCGTAATTTTTCGTAATTTTTAACAATTATACGTGGACACGGGAATCTAACCCAAGAGTCCCGGGTTACATTCCTGTGTACAGGTGTAATTCTCAAACTTAAATAATATAAGGCTTGAGGCGGCTTTAACACAATCCAGAGATTATTACCATAAACTAGGCTTCACGCTGTTTATGTACAATTAACTGTACAAGTAGCTTACTTCCATTGAATGTCTTTGTTTACACATTATACAATAAATAAGGAGTTTTTATGGGGGGGAGTGGGTTTAAGTATTTTATTACGTTTTTCTTACGAGGGGTCCATCTTGAGTAAGATTTTTTTTTATCAAAGTTTAAGGTGAGAAAATGTTTTTAAAAATTTGTCAGAAAATAATTATAATAATTCTAAAGCCTTACATTATTTAAAGACGACCTCTAATATGTAAATACATGCATATACAGGTGTAATATGTTATCTCATTTTAAAATAAATAAATAGTGCGATATATATCATCTTGTCATATACATACATAGTGGTATGTATGTATGTATATATATATATATATATGTATATATATATATATGTATGTATGTATGTATGTATATGTATGTATGTATGTATGTATGTATGTATGTATGTATGTATATGTATATGTATATGTATATATATGTATGTATGTATTATGTATGTATGTATGTATGTATGTATGTATGTATGTATGTATGTATGTATGTATGTATGTATGTATGTATGTATGTATGTATTTGAATGTAGATAATTAAATTCAGTGGTGGTATGCTCTAAGACATCACTATCATAATAAACTGGTTTGCTGATGAGGGGGAAAAAAGGGTTCAAATCTTGTTCAGGTGTAATGAGGGTATTATTTCATTTAAAAAAATCTGTTTCACACTCTCCCTTAATCAATATGCAGGTACATTTTCTTTAAATTCTACCTTATTCGCCCATGTCCCATTTGTGTAAATATGTGGAAAACCCGAACGGGTACTAATGAAATTATATCTCTAGTAAAACGTCAACGGAAGCCATGAAGCCCTCTTGTGAAATCCTGTGGTTCCGTGAAACAAAGTTTGGAAACCACTTAGATAAAATATGTGTGAGCTTAACCTGTCTATTTCACAGTTAGTGTCAAGATATACAAAGTCTAGTTCGACAAGACAACTAGTGTTAATTTTGAGATAATTAGCGAAAACATTTAGAAACTACTAGCAGCTATAAAAACACGAGTCTGTACGTACTACATATTTTATTAATAGTGGCTTGGTAAGGCTGGGTTTATATTAATGTAACTAATAACGAATAGTGCATAGCACATAACGTACATCAAGTGTAAACACGTGTATTTCTATGAAAATGAGTAGTGCACACTCCATCAAGTTGATTTAACTTTAACTTCCTATGCATTATATATGGACTCGAGCATAGACAACCCTTGGACATATCAGCCAATGAGAGTGCGAGGAAAGATTCTAGTCCATATATTCTCAAATTGGGATCGGCGGAACCCTAGGGGTCATTGAGGCTCGTCCAAGTGGTCCGCGAGATCTTTCGGGGAATCCGTGACATACCTTTATATATATATATATATATATATATATATCTTATACGATTTTATTACAAAAGGGTAAATCGCTGGTATGTACTAAACACAAAGGAGATTCCTTCCCATATTAAATCCCGGCGAGAAAGTGGGGGGGATGGCTACGTCCCTTGTGCCTAAATCTTTGAGAGGAGCATTTGTAAATTCACTTTTTTTTTAGATTTTTCGTCAGCCAGCGTCAAGAACGTTCAGAAAAAGTACTGAAACGTTTGATGCCTTTCACAACAACTTATTTGTGCGAGAAAGCCTTTTCTGCTCTTTGTAGTATAAAAAAATTGATCTTAGTGTGGAATAAGACATAAGGAGATGGTCACTAAAATTCGCCACAGATAAGTCACACAAGCAATTTCTCATATAAATTATCAGTGATTTTTATGTACAAATATAAAACATGTTATTTTTTCTTTTCATTTTTATTGCAATTCTTTTTTACTTTTATTCAAACAAATTATTACATTTAAAAATGTACAAATATAACATTTACATTTAATTTTATTTTTATTTACTAAACGTTCGGGTTATACGCACTTAAGCTAATGTGTAATGGTAGGGTGATTGTGAGATGAAATGGAGGACCTACAGTTTAATGTGGGATCCGAACCATGGTGGAGGCCTGGCATTCCCCACATTCACAAAAAGTCTTGTCAGAGGTGAAGGAAGGGTTTGGTAATCAGATAAATCTGTGCCGGAACCGAGGATTGAATCCGGACCTCCAGCACGGAAGTCTGACATCTTACCCCTAGATCGCTGGGTCACTTGTGATTATATCAAATTTTAAAAATATACTAGTATATAATGACTCATTTATCCCCATAGTATACTATAAATTTATCAATATAATTTGTTTAATAATCTATCCTACACCAATGGGGCCGCGAATCAGCTGTTCCTTGGTTAGAGGGTCCGCGTGTCTAAGAAGATTGAGAAGCACTGCGTCTAGCCAATTATATGCCAGTATACGCAGCAAACGGAAAATATCTTCTGTTAGTGTTTGAAATCGCCTTGTATCAGACATACTTGTTTGTCATTAACGGATGTCCTCTATTTTAGCGTCGATGACTACGGATGTAGATATGATGGAACATAAGAGGACAATATTACATTTTTGATTCTGTTATTTAGAAGCAGGTTAACTATGATATTAATGTCAATAATAGTATAGCTATAAAATGAATCATATTGTATTTAACAATACAGGTACACAGTTAAATGAACGTTGATTTAGAGAACACTTGAAAGAAGTA
This sequence comes from Timema douglasi, assembly GCA_901482245.1. Taxonomy (NCBI): domain Eukaryota; kingdom Metazoa; phylum Arthropoda; class Insecta; order Phasmatodea; family Timematidae; genus Timema; species Timema douglasi. The sequence goes on along the minus strand of CABEEJ010004827.1, from coordinate 36,652 downwards.
TTTTTTAAATACAATGTCTACTAGAGAAAAGAGGTTAAGCCAATTTATAGAAATAAAAAACTATTGACTTAAGTCAGACTTAAATTACAGTTTTTAATTGTGAATGGTTGTATGTTTATTATAAATTGTACTCTGTAAACTACCTCTCTGTATTTAGTTGTCAGAGCTCCTTGATACAAATACAGAGGTACCGGGCTCGATCCCCGGCACTAACAGATTGTCTGGATGGAAAAGTGGGTCTGTATCGGAGCCAACTCAGCCTCGTGAAGACAAATTAGGAGCTACTTTAATAAGAGAACTAGCGGCTCTGGTCTAGAAAACTGAGATTAACGGCAGAAAAGTTGGTTGTGCTGTTCATATTACGCCCACCATCCCAATAATTTGACCCTATCTTCGCCAACAGATGACAGCTACTCATTCAGTATGGCTCGATTGAGGGATAACGCCATAAAGTTTTGTTGTATACTGTAAGTTATGCCCTATTTTTTCTTAAGAATGGAAATAAAAAAATTAATAGAGGTGCTTTCACGTATTCATACGTCAGGTTACGTGATCTTCTGATATCACTTTTATAGATCATAAATACCTATAAAATAACACCAATAAAATATTAAAATTTTATTAATGTTGACCATAAAAAATACATTTGTATTTTCTAACAGGAGCCCTAAATGCCCATTCATAAGTAAACCAAAGTATAGTTGTGCGTTATGAATGAATTAAAACAACCCAGCCTAAGTATCTGGTAAATAAATAGTCCAATTTTCATAGGACTATATTTGACAGCTATGGCAACAAAAAAACTTTATCTACCTTAACCCATGTTACCTATTACAACTGTCGCTTTTGGTAGATATTATAAATACCTTTTGAATAAAACTAATAAACCAGTAAAATGTTAGCAATTCTGGCCACAAAAACATGTATTTTTATTTTATAAAAGGCCTTTTATATGAAAATTGGACCATGGCTGCCTACGCCAACAAATAAAATACATACCCTTACAGGCATTTATATTATTTAACAACAGAAACAAAAAATGGTGGCGGTGTCACCAATGTGATCCTCTTTGTGACAGGGCCATTGTTGTTGCTTTTCCTAATGAGGTATGTAATGTCAGGACAAGGAGCGGGTATTTTTAACTGGACTATAGGGTATCTACGTAACGGCTATTATCTGTAACAATGCCTCTTGTCCGTGAGAAGCAGTGCAGTCGTTCCGGACAACAAACCCCCTTCCTCTCCCCATCCCTCCACCCCCAGGGCTACTTCGGCGGAGTTTGTTCTCTCTAATTAACCTGTGCATGACGTCATTTACCTGCGCGGGGGCCGGGATTGATCACATCTGCGCGTTGCCATGGTTACCAACTACTGGACGAGCCGTATACACCACTACAAAGCTCCCACTAGGACGGAGATCATTACTAGATGAGGAAATGCACATGCATAATGGATGGATGATAGGCCAAAACAAATTATCTTTTTTGAAAAAATATTAAATTTCAAATTTAGAGAAAAATACATTTCTCCGTATTTAAAGTTTAATAGGTTTTTATTCTTTGTGAATCATTGTTATTTTTTTCACAGCATAGCAAAGTTTCTGGATACAGATACATAGGTCCCGGGTTCAATCCCTAGTGCTTTCAGATTTTTTGTGAAGCAATAGGTCTGGAACGGGGTCAACTCAGCCTCGTAAAGACCAAATGAAGAGCTACTTGAATAAAAATTAGCGACTCCGTGTGCAAAGTCCTTGAAACCCCTGGACCCCTCCCCCCGCCCCCACCACTGCTATGTCAATGAAACTCTCCACACGAATGGGTGCACTTATTCTAAACTGCCCTCCTTATCTTTAACAGTTGTTTGTGTTTTGTTTTTTTTCCTCTTTTAGGAAGTTGCGTTACTCGTTTGACACTCCCCTCTGATCAGTTCCGATGGATTAAAATCTAGGCCGGGAGATTGGGTGATGACGATCTATTTTCTTGCCATTACCTCTTTGTTCAGTGGCAGCAATGTAAAGTGTGAATTTCGTTCGTCTTTACATTGTAAAAGCCATATTGTGTTTGTTCCTTTTATATGTTTCTACCCACCTTTACTGTACATTATTCCGAATGATAATAAACTTGGTATTGCACGTAAAAAAAACTCTATCGTAGATGTAACAAAATAATTATACTGTTGGCTGCTGATTGATAAGCCCTGATATTTTTTATAGGCAATCCACTTTAGATCACCAACATTGATTGAAAACAACTCAAATTTGGCATTCTAGAAATATGTCTTATTTGATTTGATTTTATTAATAATTATAAAGTTCATCTAAAACGTTATCAAAAGCTTCCAATAATACTTCCTTATGTATTACTGTATAATTTATTTTTACACTATTAGCTAAACTAAGAATTTGGTATGCCTAGACTAATTTTTAACATTTTTCCAACCCGCCTCGGTGGCGTAGTTGGCTAACGCGCTTGTCGTGTTGTGCTCGACTGCTGAGGACGGGGAGATCGAGGTTAAAATCTCGGTCGGGTGAACTGGGGGTGGTTTTTCCTTAATGGTTTTCCACTCTACCCCCACGCGAATGCGGGTTCACTTCCTCTAACTCAACCTTCCCAATTCCTTAATCCATTAGAGTAATTAGTACTTAAAGCGTATAACCCAAACGGGTAGTAAGACGCGGTGCTAAATATTATTATTATTATTATTAACTGTAGATCCAAGTGTTTGATGAGAAAATTCTTTTTTTCAGTAAAACTGTAGTATGCAGTTTGATGAAAAACTCAGTTTCAGTAAGTGAAAGGACTGTAAGTTTTTATATGCAATATAATTTTACTATTTAATAAAATGGGTTATTAATATTTTATCAATGGAGCAAACAATATCCGTAGTATATCGCAAACGATTTTCCTCCTGTAAGGGAGATCACTAGGTCCATAAATCTGGCCAATCCCGCTGTCTAGGAAATGTCATCAGCACTTGCGTTGAGGAGAAATAGATAACCATTTAGTGAAGAAACAACTCAAGCACACCGATCCAGTACACGCAGCCATGATTCGAACCCCAAACTTGTTATCACTGGCCACCCAGTTTGTTTGCGAGCGTGACATTCTCGACCCAACTTTGCTACTGATAGCACTTTGTTCTGTCAGTTTCTGGTTTCTGCCATTTTATTTAATTAATCAAGACCCATGTCAGTGTCTGCAAGTTATATAAGTCACCCTCGCATTGGACTGGAGTGGCGATGACGGGAAGGTCGGGGTTCGATGTACTGCACTATGTGTGTGTTTTTTTAAAATTGTTTTCCAATAATCTTCTACGCAAATATATAATAATAATATTTAGCACCGCGTCTTACTATCCGTTCGGGTTATACGCTTTAAGTACTAATTACTCTAATGGATTAGGAATTGGGAAGGTTCAATTAGAGGAAGTGAACACGCATTTGCGTGGAGGGAAAGTGGAAAACCATTTAGGAAAAACCAACCCAGTTCACCCGACCGAGATTCGAACCTCGATCTCCCCGTCCTCAGCGGTCGAGCAGCTCAACACGACAAGAGCGTTAGCCAACTACGCCACCGAGGCGGGTACGCAAATATAGAAATATATTTTATCTCAATTTTAGACTTCTCATTACTACCCCATTAGTATTTTTTTTTTATCACCACGTCTTACAAAATTTTCAAGTTCTACCCATACATGATAATTACTCTAACGGGGTAGGAATGAGGATTGAAATAGTTTAGAAGTAATCTACCTACGTTTGCGTGAAAGGAAAATGATAACCTATTTAAGAAAACCCACCCTCGGTAAACCCACCAGGATTCGAACACCTATCACCCCGTCTCCAGCAGGCCAGTCTAACACGAGAATGATGCCTTAGACCATTTGTCCACTGAAGCTGATATAGATATACAAATAGTCCAGATCGTTGATAAGACGTGGTGTACAGACCCAAAAAAAAATTACTAAAACATTTTATTTTTCTGTTTCGGCTTATTCTCATTCTGTAAGAAGCCTGCTATAATGAATATTTTTAACTTTATGTATAGTTTTAAATTGGTCAAACATAATTTATTGGACATTATGTGTGTTCCAAGCAGTTTTCGTAACTTTACTTAGGAGGGAAGGCAACATTGATATATGAACCAATGTTTTTATCCCTCCCTTAAACTGTGGTGGTTAAGTCCTTCAGTATGTCCTACCCAGTGAACCAAGACTTGTATTTTATTTTTTCCCCCATTTTGAGCGCTGAACATAACCATAGAAACACAAACAGATCAATACTCCATTATGACCCGACCCATTCCATATATGTTTTCTTTCCATCTTTACACTGGCATTCACTCGCGTTTTGTAAAACATCGAATTCAAGTATCGGGTTAAGATACATACAGTTCGACACAGATAAAACACATAGTATTATTTATTTAAAACTGCCTCCATAATATATTATGTGGATTTTTTCTCTGCGTCTTACTACCCAATCGGGTTACGCTAATACGTATTATATTTATTATTTTTTTAGCACTGCGTATTACTTACTACACGGTCGGTTTAGAAGCCTATATGCTAATTTGGTCAATGCGCTAAGGATGATAAGGGATAAATTTAGAGGAAATATACCCGCATTTGTGTGAAAGAGTGAAAAACCATTTAGTAAAAATATCCTTCAGTACTTACGACCATAATCGAACCACAATCTCCTCGTCATCGTCAATCTAGCATACTGCGAGAGTAACGCCTTTTAGACGATTGTACCGCCAAAGTGGGTCGCATGCATATTAAGCTAATGGGTCGGTGATGAGTAAAGTAGAACTTTGGGAAAATGTGTACTATTTTGTGTGGAAGGAGTGGCAAGCCATTTAGGAGTACACACTTTCAGTGCACAAAGCCCGGATTCGAACTCCGACCCCCATCTCAGCGTCAAATCATCGTAAATGACCCTGACATTGAGATAAATGACTCACCAATTCTGGTTTATAATAATATTATGTTAATTAGGTAAAAGGTATCCTGGTTTTCAAATTATACAACCTTTCATTGACAAAAACGTTTCAAAAAACACTTCGGTGGCCGTATGGTATAAGGCGTCACTCTCGCAATATACTAGACTTCAAATGATGGGGAGATCGGGGTTCGATCCCATTCGGTTGTACTGAGGGTGGTTTTTCTAAATGATTTCCCAATCTCTATATATGCAAATGTGGGTACACTGCCTCTAAATTTGACCATTCTCATCTCTATCCCATTAGCGTGATTAGTACATCGGCGTTTAGTAAAACGTGACAGTTAAAAAAAAACTTACAAAAAACAAGACTGTAAACAATGACTTTGTGACTGCGTGCCGTGTATTTTGTCAGGGCTGGTATTTTGTAGTACTAGCTACTTCACTGGATAGTTGACTGGTGATAGTTGGCATCGCTATTTCAGTACAAGTTTATATACTGAATCAAGTGTGAGAACTTAACCATCTGCATGGGTCATTAACGTAAAATAAGCTACTATACTCATCGATCCTTATTGGTCCGAAAAAAATATGACATTTTATTTCTGATGGAAGTTTTGAAAATCTAATTAACTAGTGGATCAATGCAGCTATGGCTGCAATTCATCTCGCCAAAATTTATTCAAAACTGTTCATAGTAAGATAGAATAAAGCCTCACTTAACTTTCTAATTAGGAATTTACACGTATCGACTTTTCATATATTTTGTGATTCTGGTGTCCTTTTTTTTTAAAAAAAAGTATATTTTTCCCATTAACACCGCGATGATAAAGAGGTTTTCTTATTATTTTGGATGAGATATGATATTTAGTTTGTGTAAATTAGGTCAAAAAGGCCTACTGTAGATTTTACTACGACTGGAACGTTTTATTATCAAAACTAAGATAAATGCTAACAATAAACTGTATTTTCTCACATAAGGATATTTCATTTCAAAAAATAGAGCGAGAATGACTCTAACCACGTTCCAAAAAACCGACACGGAGTTGTACGATCCAGCAAACGAAGGGTTCGACCGGACTGTAGGGTTGACAAAGGGCGAGTGTCACTCCACCATGAACCCGAAACCCAGGCGGAACGTGTTCCTCGCGTGGTTCAGGGTCCCACTGATGGCGAACGAGAAAGGGGCGTGGTTCAATTTCTTCTCCATCACTGCCCCGACGTTCCAGTTAGTGTCCACCATCCCTCGGAAACACAGGCTGGATATGGGCAACTCCACCTGGGAGACACGCCCCAACAAGTCATTTTTCTGGAACACCTCTATTCACTTTCGATACACGCTCAAAAGTCGTTTTGACATCAGAGATAAAGCTCGTCTCAGGAACATAGCTCCAATTTCAAGGAGGGTCCTCTCAGTGTATATTATATATAGCGGTGACCTGGCGGTCTAGGGGTAAGGTGTCAAAGACTTCTGTGCTGGCGGCCGGGGTTCAATCCTAGGTCCCGGCAAATATTTATCTGATTTATCTGATTACCAAACCCTTCCTTCACCTCTGACAAGACATCTTGTAAATGTGGGGAATTCCAGGCCTCCACCGTGGTTCGGATCCCACGTTAAACTGTAGGTCCTCCATTTCATCTCACAATCACCCTACTATTACACAGCGTAAGTGCGTATAACCCGAACGGGTAGTAAGACGCGGTGCTAATAATAATAATATATATTTTATATATATGAGTTACTTAACGTGTACTTTCTGAACAAACTTATTTTATCAGCACACAACTTACAAGCAAACTCATCACTGTGAAACGGAAACCTCACATTTCACCAATAATACATTTTTCGGCCACGCAACGAATCGAACCAGGTACCCTTAGCTCAGTGGACAGTCACGTTACCAACTAAGATAAGGTGTCTTAACACCTAGTAGTGTCGTGTCGTGGAGTGTTGACAGAGTAGACAGAGCTTTTATTACTACCTGTTCAAGTTATACGAATATGCACTAATTACGCTACTGAGATATGAGAAAAGGTTGAATTGTACTCGCATTTGCATGGTGTTAGAGTGAAAAACCAATCATAAAAACCAGTTTCAATACACCCAACGGGTATTCGAACACCAATATTACCGTCATCGGCAGTCTAGACTAACATGTGAGTGACGCCTTAGACCATGCGGCCACCGAAGTAGGTCAAAATAAAATAAATATTGGCTCAGCTTAATTTTCTTCATAACCTCTTCGGTGCTAGAATGATCTAAGGCGTCACTCTCGTGTTGGACTAGACTGCCGATGTCAGGGAGAATGGAGTTCGAATCCCGGTCGGGATTTCCGAGGGCTGTTTTTCCACTCCACGCAAATGCAAGTACACTTCCCCTAAATTAAACATTTTCTCATCCCAAACACATTAACGTAATTAGTGCGCAAGCGTATTGCTCGAATGGGTAACATTATGCATTATTAAAAGAAAATTCTTCGCTAAGTAATCTCAACGGCTGTTGTTAAATATTTATGCTCATCACAAATATTCAACACTGTTGAGATTAGTCTATGTTTTCCGCGGGTAAATGCAAAATTACGGACCTACTATCGTGCCCTCCCTTCAACCTCGCCTTAATTCAAGGAGCTGAGCGAGATAATCATGACAATCTTATAAGTTTGTTAATAGGACTCAATCTGACTCAAAGGGTCTTTTATAAAACACAAACTTTCTTTGCGGATGGAAGGAATAATAATAATAATATTTAGCACCGCGTCTTACTACCCGTTCGGGTTATATGCATTAAGTACTAATTACTCTAATGGATTAGGAATTGGGAAGGTTGAATTAGAGGAAGTGAACCCGCATTTGCGTGGAGGGAGAGTGGAAAACCATTTAGGAAAAACCACCCCCAGTTCACCCGACCGAGATTCGAACCTCGATCTCCCCGTCCTCAGCAGTCGAGCTCAACACGACAAGCGCGTTAGCCAACTACGCCACCGAGGCAGGTGAGGAAGGAATAAAAGTGGCAACAAAACTTGATGTATGAATAGGTACAATTAATTCTAATAGAATTGTTTTCACTCCTCGTATGGAAGATTAAACTGTAACTAGTAGCAGTATGCCATACCTGATAAGCTAAAGATGTCACAGACTCCTTAATGTGTAGGTCGGTCTCCAGTTCGACCCCCAGTTGAAGTTTATCGCTGGCTCGCTGGTAGTAACACAGGTGGAGTCCACGCGTACCCACAGTACCACTCACCGTCACTTTGTCGCCTGGTGGACAGTCCTACGAGCTTGAATTAACACTTCACAACAACGTATCACACGTGCCAGAATATAATACACCGGAATGGGTGGCGGACCACACTAATATTAGAGAGGCTTCAGCTCTAATCTGAACCTGTGTCTTGGGGTTGGTTTGCTTTTATATTGCAGCGATTGCTGTTTAAACCACAGACAGTCCTTCCGGTTGATTGATCAGCCTAAGCACTCCCTTGGGGTCTTTGGCGTATTCGCTAATCATTGTACCTTACCCACATACCTGCTCACCTGTATATCTGCCCTACCTTCTCACCTGTGTGTCTGTCCTACCTTCTCACCTGTGTGTCTGACATACCTGCTCACCTGTGTATCTGTCCTACCTTATCACCTATGTATCTGTCCTACCTTCTCACCTGTGTGGCTGTCCTACCTTCTCACCTGTGTATCTGTCCTACCTGCTCACCTGTGTATCTGTCCTACATGATCACCTGTGTATCTGTCCTACCTTCTCACCTGTGTATCTGTCCTACCTTCTCACCTGTGAGTCTGCCATACCTGCTCACCTGTATATCTAGCCGCTCCACTCACCACTGTATCTAGCTTGCGACGGTAGCTATGTGCCCATTCAGCACCCAGTGCCAATCGTGACGTCACGCTCTGTAACACAACAGCCGTAGCTCAGTTCAATAGCACATGGACATCCATGTTTCCCTCAGGTAACTATATCATTTCCTAGCAAGTCTCCAACACCCACTCCGCTATAATTATCTACACAACTCTCCCTCTAGAAGCAGACGGGGGTGGACAACTTTCTTAGTATTTCTCCGAGTCACAATGAATCAGAGGACAGATTTCTATATTTAGCATGAATTACAATAATTCGTAAATAATACTATGATAATCTATGACTGACCACATGATGATACCCTCTCTCCCCCCTATCTTAGACAAAAGAGAGCGGCTTCTCTGTCTCTATGGTACGATTGCAGGCTGAAATTATGGAGGTTTTTTAATTTTCATTTTTATTTAATTGTTTACAAAGGGGACAATTAAAATTTAAGTAAATTTAGTATTGGTTGATATATGGAAGAGAAGTTCTAGCCTTCCCCCCTCTCCTTAATACCACCCATTCTCAACCTTGACTATCTGCCTGCCTGACAGTAAATATTATGTTTTAGACGGAAAGAACATTTATAAAATACGAACTTTTATTTTGTGTTCAACATTAATAACATTGTACTGTATTATTAGTTTTATTGGTATTGTCTAAGAAACGTTACAGCTGTAGATGACATGACTTAATGTATCAATACAGTATATTATAACTATTTTTATAACTTTTCTAATGTTCTTTCCTATACAAATCGGACTGCACATCCGATTGGCATAGAAATAGCTGAAAGCTAGAAAACAGACTGTATCTACTTTCACGTATTCATGCGTCAAGCCATTTGATTTTCTACTGTCACTTATTATGTATATTATTAATAACTTATCTAAAAATAATACAAACATTCTGCTAAAATGCTATCATATTTGACCGGGAAAAAAGTTTGGTTTTCGTAAAAGGTCCGTGGGGGGGGGGGAGGGGGGGAGGTACCTGCAGGTACTGTCCGACCAGGATAGTGGTACCCTTGGCAAAGTCCGGGTTCCCCGCGACACACGAGACCGTGTAGTCGTCCCCCTTGTAGTGCGCCGTGAACTGGGCTGAGTTGAACCTCGTCCTGAGCATCTGCGTGGTCATCCGGAGGTGGACTCTGGCGCCCAGCTGGTGCGTGAGTTGCGCGTTCAGGCCTCCGCCCGCGTTCATGTCGCCCATGATCAGGGGCGTCGGGTCACCTTCAGAGTTCTTCTGATTCCCCACGTACGCCCCACCGAAACGGTACCCCGACGGCGCCACGGAACTCAGGAAGATTGTGTGAGACACCTGCACGTGCAGTACAAACGCCATTTTGGGTACAGATCTAAATACACGATAGTATAATAATATAAAGAAATAATAATATATTAATTCGATTTAACACACAAATACTTAACGACATTGCCTGCTTGGTTAATTGAAAGCTATTTACGAAGCTGGTTGCATTGGTAAGCGAGAAATTGCAGCGTAGACAGTCAGCTTTAACGCTGTATTTAATTCTACGATTCCTTATTTCAAAATATTGTTCAGGCCAAAATAAATTAGAATAATTCTAACAAAGCTCTTTTTCATTACAAATCTATATGAGTTTTATTAATAGGGAAAGAAATGTACGAAGCTGAGACTAGGTTTAGTGAAAACATTTCTAGATTCAGCCTTACTCTAACAAATACGGTGACCTGGTGGTCTAGGGGTAAGGTGTCGGACTTCTGTGCTTGTGTCCGGGGTTCAATCCTCAGTCCCGGCACAGATTTATCTGATTGTCAAACCCTTCCCTCACCTCTGACAAGACGTGTATTAATCACAACTTGTGAATGTGGGGAATGCCAGGCCTCCACCGTGGTTCAGATTCCACGTTAAACTGTAGGTCCTCCATTTAATCTCACATTCACCCTACCAATACACATTAGCGTAAGTGCGTACAACCCGAACGGGTAGTAAGACGCGGTGCTAATAATAATAATAATAATATAACGAATACGATAGAGTAATTTTTCGAGAAGCTCACTACAGAAAATGCTAAGATATTTGAGAACTAGCAGCGATCATTCCTCTTTATCTTAAAATAAGATGTTTCTCATCCCTCTTGTTTTATTGACATGACAAAGGGTGGTTGTATGTCAAGGGTGAAAGAGAGTATAAGCTTGTACAAACTAGAGAAGTAGTTCCAGTAAACGACACAAACCATTGCACTTTAAGTCGTGTGGCCTAACAGCGATTGATACTTCCTCGCTGACTGAGGCGGCCGCCTTAACTTAACGCACCCATGCATTCTTTGACGCCGATGTATGAAATATAAAGATTGGAAATAAAATTAGCCGTTCCCCTTGGAGACCTCTTATCTGTGTTCTGATAACACTTTCCTTCTTCCACTGACGAGTATACACACTCACTCTACTATTTGCTACTTGACAACATTGGCTTGAGTTTCAAAACTATCTTTTTTTTTATTGTTTCTTTCCTAAATATACATATTTGTCCACGGACTTATTATACTCTACTGTTCGTCCTTTCCTTCTAGGTCGCCTGTTGGTTAGGATGACAGAGAAAAGGAGAATCTTAAAATTGGTCAGAGAAACATTCAGTAGGGCTATAAAACACAAACGATCACGGTGGAGACAGATTTGTTACTAAGGACTTGCCTACCTGTGACGTCACGGCAAGTCTAGAGAGGATTTCTCATGTTAATGTATTTACGTTTCATTTGTTGAGTTTTAAAGATACAAGTATAACACTGAATCAAAACCTATAAATTCTTAAATAATTCTAAAAAAAATAGTCTTGCATTGTTACAACATTATAATTTTGATATTGAATAAGTTTTTTTGCTAAAGATTTTTTTTATTATCTTCAACTCGGAATATTTGGCTTAGTCCCGAAAATGTCCTGTAGGAATCTTCCTGCCAGGATACAGATTAAAAATGTCCTTTGAACAAAAAATAAAAAGGCCGCAAGACAATTTTGTCCAGGCGCAAATAGTAGAATGAGTGTGTGTACTCGTCGGAGAAAGAGGGGAGGGTGTTATCATCACATCCTCACTTAAAAAACCCACAGGGTGAAATGACCATTTTCTTCTATCTCCTTATATTTCGTACATTGTATTTTAAGTGTGATAGTGCTTAGTGTTCTTAAGTACTTAAAGTTGAAGTGCAACCCGCTTCGTGAAATAGCTTTGAATTCATCAATTAGACAACGTCGTTTAAAAATCTTACTTGTTTTCACTGGGCTAGTGACTTCTTAGAGTAATATAAACTATAAACATGAAGGTGAGATTGAAGGGGACGCGAGAAAAGGCCAGTGTCTTTTGAAGTTTTTATGGTAAATCTTTTTTTTGGCCAAAATAAATAAAATACTGCTCCAGTACAAACATATAATTTAATTTTATTCACAAGTTAATATCAACAGTTGTTGAATATTTGTCAGGAGTGTTCTGGAATTTAATGAGCACTTAATATCTTCATTTAAAAAGTTTGTTAGATAATGCCACCATGCTCATGAGTCAGGACAGATATTCAAGAATTGTTGACATCAACATGTGAAGAAAATTAGACTCTAAGTTCCTACTAGAGCAATTTTATTTTTTCATTTCAGCCCCCCCAAAAAAATGTTTTGTTATAAAAGCTGAAAAAATACTGGCATTTTCTTGCGTCCTCTACACCCCCACTTCAAGAGAATCAGCCGCCCCCGAGAAATGAATCTGACCTGGAAGTTGCTGTTGATGTTCCTGTTTACCACGAGCCTCGCCCCCTCGAACAAGGCCGGGAACACGCCCTTACAACTCTTGTGAAGTTCCTCCAACGTCCCGGGGTTCTCGATCATCGTCCTAGTGCCTTCGTCCGCCGCCGTCGCGTCGTCTGACGTCCCTCCCACCCTCCCCCGCATGGAGGGTGGCACCAGCGGGGGTGGTGGGAGAGGCAGGGGAGGCTGGAAGGGTTCTTTCCCGTCGCCGGTGGGGCATACTCCCTCCGTGCGGGTGAAACTGGGCGGAAAACGGGAGGCCGATCTTCTCGACTCGCTCGCATGCAAGTTCCCCATCTCGAGACGGTCTCTGTTGAAAAGTTCGTTAGAGAAGGTCCAATACATTTTGTTTTTTCTAATCTTAATCTTTATTCTACTTGAATCTCTAATTAGAATCTTAAAGACATGGTAAATATAAACGTTAAGTTTACTCCTCTAAGACTAAATTTTTAAGTTGCTACATTTCCGGGTGTTATTTTATTTGGGTTATTTAACGTGCACTTTCTGAACCGACTGATTATATCAGCACACGAGAATTTCTATGATCGAGAGCGAAAAGGGCCTACCAATTTTGCAAGGAGTTATTTTAGCATACCTTCTAGGGTTCTTTTACATGCCAAAATCCACATGGGACCAGACAGAGGACTTACTTCCCATCCGAAGGAAGTTGTGCTACGGATTTCCATCGCTCAAGAAAAATTCGCCAATCCCAGCTGGGTTTGAACCCCCGAGTATCGGGTCCTGAGGCGAGCACTTTACCTTAAGACCACAGAGGATGACTAAAGTTTCTATAGAAAATGTCAAAATTATCGGTACCTAAATATGTTTTTTAAGTTCTAATGATCGTTATTATAATATTTATTCAGTTAAGTGGTAAATTAACAAACTGGGATTCGTTACAAAACTTTTAGGCTACTATTTATATTGATTTAAACCTCATATAGTCAGTATTACAACTCTATAAAAAAATTAAATTCAAAATTTGAAAGGAAAAAAAATCAAATCTCGAATATTAAATAGTTTTTAGGATTCAAGGGATTGAAGAATTCTAAAAATTCGAAGGACCTATCCTTAAGTTTAATCGTCAGTCAGTTAGCTTTGTAAATTTTAGAATGAAATTTCAGGACACTTCCTAGAAACTAATTGACCAAGAAATAACTTACTTCTTTATATGTTTTATTATATTGGATCATGCAGACAAATACGAATCGTGTTCTTCGCTTCGCGTGCTAATTTGTTCCTCGACCATTGAATCTGGAGTCGAGACGACTATATTAGAACTCAGGGAGGAAGAGCTTTTTGAAAATATAAACTATATTTTTGCTGTGACATTTTTGCTGTTGATTTTTTATGCTAAGTATAATTTTACAAGTTGTTTTATTATCATATATATAAAGTGACATCTGTAAATCACGTGACACTATTAACATTATTTTAGCTACTTTTGTTACTGTTATAAAAGTTTCTTCCTGTCAGCATCGGACTTTATCTACTGAGCCACCCACTCGATAACACTCAACCCTGCCGCCAATAATATATGTTAAATTATAGTGCTTTTATCTTCGAGCTTTAATGCGAGAATCCACTTGAACAATACAGGATAAGGGAGGGGTATTTTTCTGATGAAAAACACCAAAATTCACCTGGAGAGAAAATATATTTTAAAAAAATTGGTCAAACCCATTGCAAGTTAGAATCTTCTACGCTATCTGTGCAACATATTTGGTCGACTTTAATATCTATTTCTTTAACGCGAAAGTAAATATTCTTGTCAGACCCAATATCGACCTATTTTATGGGTCTAAGTTGACAAATGAGGACTTGAGAGCTTTAATAGAAATGTGTTGACATTAAGATATGCAACCGCTATAAAAATTACAACAAACTGCTTCGGTGGCCGCATGATCTAAGGCGTTGTTCTTGCAATAGACTGCCGATGACAGGAAATTCGGGTTTCTAATCCTGGTCGGGTGTACTGAGGGTGATTTTCCCTAAAATGTTTTTCCACTTTACCTTCATGTAGATGCGAGTACACTTCTTCTAAATTCAACCTTACCCGTCCTTAGATCACTAGCGTAATTAGTGTTCATGTTTATAACCCTAACCGGAAGTAAGACGCGGTGCTAAAACAAACAAAAACTTATAATAATTTTACTGGAAGTCAAAAAGGTCTACCCCTCCGACAACCCCCCTCCCAGACGCATCTCTGGAGACATTTAATTGTGTTTTATTTATTTGAGATTTTTTTTCTTTAGTTTAGACAAAGTCTTTATTAAAGAAAATAATAATAATAGATTATTTTCTATTTTCAAATAAGTATTGCGCAATTTGCACTCGGGTTTGCTAGTAGATATTAATATTAGAAAACCAAACAAAGCTCGTAGAGTCTTCAATATTAATACCAAGATTAGAACCACGGCAATCCTGATTAGTGGTCTAATACGGGAGCGCACTGCATTCAACACACGATGAAATTAATATTACTGTCAGCAACAACATAACCTGAAGCCGAGTATTCAAAACTGGTAAGTTACCCGCCTCGGTGGCGTAGTTAGCTAACTCGTTAGTCGTGTTGAGATCGACTGCTGAGGACGGGGAGATCGAGGTTCGAATCTCGGTCGGGTGACCTGGGGCTGGTTTTTTCACTCTCCCTCCACGCAAATGCGGGTTCACTTACTCTAGATTCAACCTTCCCAATTCCTAATTCATTAGAGTAATTAGTACTTAAGCGTATAACCCAAACGGGAAGTAAGACGCGGTGCTAAATAAATTAAATAATAAATAAATAAAACTGGTAGTTACAGAAGTTAATTTAACGTCAAAGTCAACATGATAACTTCATAACTCCTATACAACAATATTAGGTTTACAAGAGGGAAATATATCAGTCAGGAAGGAAGTACAAGAATGAGGGAAGGGGACAAACAAAAGGAATAAACACAATGCGGATTGCACAATGGAAGTAGGAATACAGTTTATAGTTTACACTGGTACCACTGGACAGAGAGGTAGTGACTGTTTCTTAAGATAACCTGTCGCTACCAGCCAACGCTTAGGTCTGGGTTTTGTCATAGCGGAAGGAGTAGGAAACACTCAACGAAACTTCATAAAAGAATAAACCAGTTATCTAAAGGTAGAAAAGGGAATTGATGAAGAGTGACAGGACAGAAAATTATGAGCAAATAAAAGGACTGATAAAGTTTAAGGATACGTTTTGGAAAGATTTTAATATATTGTAGGTATATAACTAGATTTCTAATTTCCTTGAATGATTGTTAAAAATATAGAGAATAGCTAGATTAAACGATGAGTTTTGTAAATAATTATTAGAATGATTTTGATACCTATCAAAGTTTGGATAGGTTTTTTTTAAAGAATATAGTTTACCGATACATTTTTATGAATTCTCTGAGATATTCTTCTTCGCCTACCTTAAAGTTTCAACCCAAAATGTTAGGTGTGGATCCACGAAGACTCGGTAATTTATAATTGAAGTGCATACATATTGGTTGCATCCATAAACTTTTTTCTAATAAATTATTAGGTTATTGTTTAACTTTTACATGAGTGTTCATTTTGAATCAGATTAAACTTATAGTAACCAACACAGTAATTAAGAAAGACTTCCGACAGTTTAACACATTAACGACGCAAACTGAAATCTAGTAAAAAGGCTTATACTTCTTCTTTACCCCCAAAAAATATATTAAATTACTTAAGTAAACGCAATAAGCGCGACCATTAAAATTAAAAAAATACTAAATCAATAAACAAATTACCATTTGGATTTTTTCCATAGATTAAATATATCTAATAATACCAACGAGATTAAAATAAACAAGGAGAAAACACCGACTTAAGTTTCAAGGAGAACTTTCGAATGGTCTCTTATTCTAGTGGCTAAGGTAAGGGTCCCGATATTTAATTTAATATGGCGTTATTTTGATTAAATTTATTTACACTCTTAATTATTTTTATTCGAAAGAACTAATTATAATCTCAATTAACTGGAGCAAGAGGCATTATCATCAAGTTTTAACGTCATATCTTCAAAAATAGAGCTCATTTATCATCAAGTTTTAACGTCACATCTTCAAAGCTAGAGCTCATTATCATCAAGTTTTAACGTCACATCTTCAAAGCTAGAGCTCATTATCATCAAGTTTTAACGTCACATCTTCAAAGCTAGAGCTCATTATCATCAAGTTTTAACGTCACATCTTCAAAGCTAGAGCTCATTATCATCAAGTTTTAACGTCACATCTTCAAAGCTAGAGCTCATTATCATCAAGTTTTAACGTCACATCTTCAAAGCTAGAGCTCATTATCATCAAGTTTTAACGTCACATCTTCAAAGCTAGAGCTCATTATCATCAAGTTTTAACGTCACATCTTCAAAGCTAGAGCTCATTATCATCAAGTTTTAACGTCACATCTTCAAAGCTAGAGCTCATTATCATCAAGTTTTAACGTCACATCTTCAAAGCTAGAGCTCATTATCATCAAGTTTTAACGTCACATCTTCAAAGCTAGAGCTCATTATCATCAAGTTTTAACGTCACATCTTCAAAGCTAGAGCTCATTATCATCAAGTTTTAACGTCACATCTTCAAAGCTAGAGCTCATTATCATCAAGTTTTAACGTCACATCTTCAAAGCTAGAGCTCATTATCATCAAGTTTTAACGTCACATCTTCAAAGCTAGAGCTCATTATCATCAAGTTTTAACGTCACATCTTCAAAGCTAGAGCTCATTATCATCAAGTTTTAACGTCACATCTTCAAAGCTAGAGCTCATTATCATCAAGTTTTAACGTCACATCTTCAAAGCTAGAGCTCATTATCATCAAGTTTTAACGTCACATCTTCAAAGCTAGAGCTCATTATCATCAAGTTTTAACGTCACATCTTCAAAGCTAGAGCTCATTATCATCAAGTTTTAACGTCACATCTTCAAAGCTAGAGCTCATTATCATCAAGTTTTAACGTCACATCTTCAAAGCTAGAGCTCATTATCATCAAGTTTTAACGTCACATCTTCAAAGCTAGAGCTCATTATCATCAAGTTTTAACGTCACATCTTCAAAGCTAGAGCTCATTATCATCAAGTTTTAACGTCACATCTTCAAAGCTAGAGCTCATTATCATCAAGTTTTAACGTCACATCTTCAAAGCTAGAGCTCATTATCATCAAGTTTTAACGTCACATCTTCAAAGCTAGAGCTCATTATCATCAAGTTTTAACGTCACATCTTCAAAGCTAGAGCTCATTATCATCAAGTTTTAACGTCACATCTTCAAAGCTAGAGCTCATTATCATCAAGTTTTAACGTCACATCTTTAAAGCTAGAGCTCATTATCATCAAGTTTTAACGTCACATCTTCAAAGCTAGAGCTCATTATCATCAAGTTTTAACGTCACATCTTTAAAGCTAGGGCTCATAGTTCCTTCAGTCACGATAGCCGCTCCCCCTCTCTGTTCAAACAAACTCATTTGTTGCTGACACAATGTGTTCACATGTGGAACAGGAGGATGAAATTGTAATCTCTGCTAGCTCGATTGTTTATTTTACTGTCATTGTTCATTCGATCTGTTTTAAGATGAGTGTGTAGTTCAATTGAGGCACCCTAGAAGATAAAGAAGTTCTCAAAATTTGAAATCAATTAGCTGGTGAACATTTGAATATAATCACAAATATTTATTTTTTTCCAGTTGATTCGAGTGTCCAGTACGATACGAGCCGGGCCTACCTCAAGGAGCTTGATGTACTGGAGAACGTGTGGATTGGACTAAAGAGGAACAAGAATCAGGACATGTTCACATGGACGTGAGTAGACTGCAGGACGTGATCTTGTGTATAACATGGTCATGTGAATATTGAATATGGCTTTAATCACATCTTACGATCAATTTGTTTGGTGCTAAGATATACAGAGTGGGGTCGAAACTATAAGACGATTAGTAACTTGAAAATTAACTCTTTAATTGAAAAGTAAATATTCACTAGCTATATAAAAGCAAGTTACATACTACATTTTTTCACATTTTATTTTAAGATAATGTCACTCAGGTGAGCTCCACCAGACGTCAGGAAAACCTCAGCACGTTGTCCATCACTTTCCTCAGCATATATCGTCTAATTGTTCCAACCCCATACCCCCCTTTCCCTCCTATTATAACCACGTCTGTCCTTCATCCTCCTTCCCCACCCCTTTGTGCGTCATTGATGGCCTCAGTATCATTATTTACCTATGCAAGGCCATTTTGTACAACCTTCTTTGCAAGAAAAAAAAATTGGCCTTAAACTCTACAAATACCAACATTTAAAATAAATAATATCGTCTGTTGCTCTACACGATATACACGTGTGTTGTCAGAGATCTAAAACTCCTGGAGTACCAGCCAACCGGAGGATATTTCTTGGAAGCTCCCCCGAAGACTCAGTCAGAATTGTGTGTGGCCACGGACCCCGCGCACGACTTCCGTTGGCACTCCTTCAACTGCGGTGGTATGGAGGTTGCTTCCTTCATTTGCGAGCTGCCAGGTAACACTGTCCTCACAATACCCGCTTTATACTCCTTTATATGAAGTGGAATGGAGGTTCATCTGAGTTTGTTCTTTTCGGTGGTAGGAGGAGAAACTAAACTGATTTGGGTGGATTGGTGTAACTTTTTTTTTTATAGTGTATCTAATATACATCAACTATAATACGGCTTTACCACATCCCAGCTTAAAATATAGAGACGTTCCTAGTAAATGGCCGGTTAGAAGATCAAATATGCGACTGAGAGTTAGGGGTAAAGCGCTCGCTATAAGGTCACCAGTCCACAGTTTCAGAGTGTACTGGCTCTTTGATTTCAGTGCCATCCTGGGCCCAGGAGGAGCACGGCTGTATGGTGACCTCGCTGCCCTCACTAACGGTGACCTTCCTCCCCGAGCAGAGTGCGGTGGAGCTGACGTCAGATTGTGGACTGGATGGGACGCGGCGCATCGCTTGCAAGGGGCAGGCTGTTAGTACCAATAATATATTCAGATAGTTTTCCCAAAACTTGCTATTTATATCCCACATTTTAGATTTGTTTTGTGTGTGTGTGTTTCCTTCAGAATGGAGACATTGCATTTCTACAGGCCAATTTTCATAGGAAGAGCTCGAAAATATACTAGATCTTCCTTCACGTATTCAAACGTCAAGTCATGTCACCTTTGATAGATATTATCAATACCTATAAAATAACACTAATAATGTAGTAAAACGTTATTAATGCTGACCGCAAAGGTGTTTCTGCTTTATAAAATACTTTTCTTATTACAATTGGACTGTAAGTATGTCGAGATAGAAGAAATCTATGATCAAATTGAAGTAATCCTTCAACATGAAGTAACAGGGAAGGTTAACAGCATCATCATCAGTGGTTGTAACTGTGTGGTCGGAGAAGAATGGAAGCAGAAGATCATAGGGATACGTGTACTGGGGAAGAGAAGCAACAGAGGGCATATACTCATCAAATTCTGCCAGCGGATTGACCTGTGACAAACAACTTATTTAAAAAAAAATTGAAGACAAAACTGTACACATGGAGGAACCCAGGAGACATCACTAGGTACCAACTAGACAATATCCTGGTCAAACAGCAGTTCAGGAATGGAGTGAAGGATGCGAAGACATTGCCAGGAGCCGACATTGATTTGGACTACGAAAAAGAGAAAACCGAGATGGGACCTAGAAAAATTAAGAAGCTATAGTGACATTGTGAGAAATTCAATAGAACTTAGGTTTGGTAAGTTAACAGAAGAGAGTATATGTGTGAAAGGGAAGTGGGATAGGGTTAAGAATATTTTTTGAATGAATTTTTGTATGACACTGTTGGAAAAGGGAATAGGACTGCATGAAAGACCTGAGTAACAACATAAATGTTTAATAAAATGGAAGAAAGCAGGAACTTAGAAAAGTCAACCAAGAAGAATATGAGCTAAACAACGAGATCAGGAGCAAAACAGACAAAGCGAGGAAAGACTATATAGAGGACATGCGATGAGATTTTTGAACTGCAAAGAAAAGAAAGGTATGACGTCATATACTAGAAAGCAAAGGAGCTGAAATCGAATGAAAACAAAGGTGTGCGAACAATAGAAATAGAAGATCCCTAAGGTCAGATGGTGACGGATCATAAAAAAGGTATAAGGATGTGAGAAAGATATATAGAATCGATAAAGAAGACAGTATTTTAAAGATTGAAGTGGAGATAGCGATAAAGAATATGCAAAGAAGAAGAGCTACTGGAGATGACAACATACCATATGACCTGCCGAGGGAACTGGGAAACAACGGATTAATGGCTCTAACAAAACTTATAAATAATATCTATGGAAAAGGATAATGGCCCAAGGACGTTCTAGACGTAACCATGATGGACCTAAGGAAAAATAAACAAGCCAATAAATGCAGTAACCATAGAACAGTCGACCTAATTTCTCTTTCGAGAAGATCATGACAAGAAAACGCAACAGGCGACTGGAACAGAATATAGAAAGTTTGATGGAATAAGACCAATTTGGATTCATAAAAGCAAAAGTAACCAGAGATGCCACCTGGATGCTGGTAATAATTTCAGAGAATGGGCTTGAAGTCAAGGAAGAAGTATACATGGGCTGCCTTGACTGACAAAAGGCGTTTGATAAAGTGAAGTGGATGAAACTGAGGGAAATACTCAATAAGATTGGCATTAACTGGGGGGACAGAAGGCTTTTTGTAAACCTGTACCTGGAACAGCGACTGAAGATGAGGCTGAATGATGGATAGACCAACAGCGTAGGTAGAGATAGGAAGAGCAGTGAGGCAGGGATACTTTTTGTCACTCCGGTCTATTCAACTAGTATGTAGAGTAGCTGGTCATGGCAGCCCTGGAAGAACGTAGAAAATTGAGGATAGGAGGACGCGTCATCAACACACTAAAATACTAAGATGAGCTAACATTGCTGGCCAAAAATGAAGAAGAGTTGTAGGAAATGATTGACCAGCTGGTAGAGACAGGGAGAAGATATGGTGTAGAGACCAACATTGAGAAGTGAAAAGTTATGGGGAGTAAAAGAAAATGAGACGATGAAAATCAAAATTGGAAACCAGGAGTTGGAAAGCATAAAGAAGTTCAAGTACCCGAGGAATCTGCGAACAAAGGATGCCTACTGCACTAAGTAAATTAGGTCGAGGATCGCCATGGCTAAGGAAGCTTTCAACAAGATGAGGTTACTGTTGGCCGACAAGTTGATTTCGGAAATAAGGAAGAAACTGAAGAAATAATTCATTTGGTGCATCGCGCTGTATGTTGCAGAGACTTGGACTTTCAGGAAGATGGAAAATAAAGAATTGGTGAGCATTGAAATGTGGCGATGGAAAAGACTTAAGTATATCAGGTGGACAAGTAGGATGACAAATGAAGATGTCCTAAGAAGAGTCAGTAAAATGAACACCATTTTTAATGTGATTATTTAGCACAAGGCGAACTGGATGATGCAGCAGCTGTCTTGTGATGTTGTTAGGACCGTGAGGAGATGATGCAGCAGTTGTCTTGTGATGTTGTTAGGACCGTGAGGAGATGATGCAGCAGTTGTCTTATGATGTTGTTAGGACCGTGAGGAGATGATGCAGCAGCTGTCTTGTGATGTTGTTAGGACCGTGAGGAGGTGATGCAGCAGTTGACTTGTGATGTTGTTAGGACCGTGAGGAGATGATGCAGCAGTTGTCTTATGATGTTTTTAGGACCGTGATGAGATGATGCAGCAGCTGTCTTGTGATGTTGTTAGGAACGTGAGGAGATGATGCAGCAGCTGTCTTGTGATGTTGTTAGGACCGTGATAAGATGATGCAGCAGTTGTCTTGTGATTTTGTTAGGACCGTGAGGAGATGATGCAGCAGCTGTCTTGTGATGTTGTTAGGACCGTGAGGAGATTATGCAGCAGTTGTCTTGTGATGTTGTTAGGACCGTGAGGAGATGATGCAGCAGTTGTCTTATTATGTTGTTAGGACCGTGAGGAGATGATGCAGCAGTTGTCTTGTGATGTTGTTAGGACCGTGAGGAGATGATGCAGCAGTTGTCTTGTGATGTTGTTAGGACCGTGAGGAGATGATGCAGCAGTTGTCTTGTGATGTTGTTAGGACCGTGAGGAGATGATGCAGCAGTTGTCTTGTGATGTTGTTAGGACCGTGAGGAGATGATGCAGCAGTTGTCTTGTGATGTTGTTAGGACCGTGAGGAGATGATGCAGCAGTTGTCTTGTGATGTTGTTAGGACCGTGAGGAGATGATGCAGCAGTTGTCTTGTGATGTTGTTAGGACCGTGAGGAGATGATGCAGCAGTTGTCTTGTGATGTTGTTAGGACCGTGAGGAGATGATGCAGCAGTTGTCTTGTGATGTTGTTAGGACCGTGAGGAGATGATGCAGCAGTTGTCTTGTGATGTTGTTAGGACCGTGAGGAGATGATGCAGCAGTTGTCTTGTGATGTTGTTAGGACCGTGAGGAGATGATGCAGCAGTTGTCTTGTGATGTTGTTAGGACCGTGAGGAGATGATGCAGCAGTTGTCTTGTGATGTTGTTAGGACCGTGAGGAGATGATGCAGCAGTTGTCTTGTGATGTTGTTAGGACCGTGAGGAGATGATGCAGCAGTTGTCTTGTGATGTTGTTAGGACCGTGAGGAGATGATGCAGCAGTTGTCTTGTGATGTTGTTAGGACCGTGAGGAGATGATGCAGCAGTTGTCTTGTGATGTTGTTAGGACCGTGAGGAGATGATGCAGCAGTTGTCTTGTGATGTTGTTAGGACCGTGAGGAGATGATGCAGCAGTTGTCTTGTGATGTTGTTAGGACCGTGAGGAGATGATGCAGCAGTTGTCTTGTGATGTTGTTAGGACCGTGAGGAGATGATGCAGCAGTTGTCTTGTGATGTTGTTAGGACCGTGAGGAGATGATGCAGCAGTTGTCTTGTGATGTTGTTAGGACCGTGAGGAGATGATGCAGCAGCTGTCTTGTGAAGGCGGTGAAGAGAGTAGCAGCACCAGCGAGTCGTCCAGCAGTCCGGGAGGTGGCAGCAGCATCGCTACTACCAGGGCCTCGGACGAGCCGCCCACCAGACACAGGCGCGACACTGCTCCCTCTTCCTCCTTGCTAGACCGGAGTGTACCCACCGGTCTGGTTGCTGGCACCACCAAGTCGTACGACCGCTTGGACACCAGTACACAACACCAAATGGTGGTAAGTTCAGTGATTAGCCAAATTGTATACTTATATAAATATTTTTACCTGGGCATCTAAATATACAATCAAACCACTCTTAAATTTTATAAATGTGAATACATTCAATGTTCTTCTCTGAATACGGAGATTGAACCCAAGATTGTGTTCTTGTTTAGTTTATATAAATATATTTAAATTCATATTTGTGAACATAAATTATCAGGCAATTATCCAGGCCACGTGTTTTAATCTGTGCCGTGTAGTTGAGTATTGCCAGGATAAGCAGCACTTTGATGCTGCTCAGCTGGACTTACGTATCTCTGGATTATTTAGATGGAGGTGGTTAAAAGGTTGTTCCTCGTGACTCGGAAACTCTCTTTAAATATTTCGGCGGATTACTAGACTGGAAGTTCTCAGGTGGTAGGTGGATTTGAGGGAGTTAGGTTGCGAGAAAACTTGCATTGTTGTAAGTAAATCAGATTAATACATCTGTAGAAATCCAGATACTTATAGGGTTATCTTTTGAAGAAGGTGTGATTCTTTGGTGAGAAGATATCACGTTAGTGTAGGTAATGAGATGGACACATCTTCGGATGGAGTAGTCGGGTTGGGGGAATATTGAAAATTCAGCAGAAGTGTTTCCTTTTTGGGATGTGAGTTGGAGAGATTGCTTCGCTTGCTTGCCTACCCGTTTTCTTCAGGGGTGAGAGCTAGGCATAGGTGAGTTTGGTTGTCTGTACTCTTGACTAGAGTGCGTTGTTTGATTGGTCGGGGAAGTAGCCGGGGCTGACACTACTCTATGGTGAAGGGTGTGCAGGGGAGGTGCCTAGGAGGGTGCACGTCCCTTAAGAGTGAGGCCATGTCAAAGAGGGGACTGCCGGGAAGGTACAGTACGTACATATAAGAGTCAAAGAACGGTATGGTAACTATTGAGGAACACTAAACAGGGTCATCATCCTCTTGTTTTTGTGTGGTCGATCTTACCTTCAATATAAGACAAATTTTGCAACGTTAGTTTATCGATGCTTATGCTTGGCCTTGTTCATCTCACAACAAACTGAAAGCTTGGAGACTCAACAATAACAATTAACAGGGCAAAGAGCCAAGATAAAGCTCACAGGATCTGCAGCGGTGATTTTCATTGTAGTTAATACAGAACCCACCTATGGTAGGAGAGTAGATAAGGAACATTTTGGGAAAGAAAATGGGGGGTCCAAAATCGTAAGTTTATGACATTATGTTAATACTTACTACTAAACCATAATAAATAGGAACATTGTTTTTTCAATACAATAGTGGTGAAACTTTATTTGTGTAAGGAGAGGCAGTAACAAAAAAAATTGTAGACCTTTCTACTAAGAACGGACAATATCGGCGATCACAGGGACCGTGATTTAAAACTATCGGTTATTTATACCAGTGATTATTCACTGTCTTTTACAAGACTGATATTTTGTCATGGTCACAGTTTGTTGGAGTATAGATATTTTATCCCAGTCACTGTTCTAGTCTTAACCATACTTGTACAATTGAGGTTTCTTTAACTGTAATAATGTAGTGATGCAAGATCTGAAAGCCATGTACGTCATTGTCGTACACCCTGTATAGGACTCAGCTCTTTACAACATTAAGGTATAGGTTTTAATATGGTTGGTTATTTTTTAATCGGTAAGGGGTGGGAGGGGAGGGGACTATCACCCCAATACCCCTCCCCCTACTTTTCACTGGATCCTTCACTGGTTTATGTTTTCTAAAAGGTCTTTCCAATCAGAGTTTTACAATTTTTTTAATAAAACCACCAGTAGGCAAATTTTTAAAAACATCGTGGAACATATTGATCAAGACTAATGTATTATTTGAAACGTTGTTAGAGTCATGGTTACTCGACGCCGACGCCTCTAAGTGCTTCAATCGACAGTGAGCCCCTAACGACCCCAGCTCCAGATCTTGACACCTTACTGCCTCTAGAATACAGCGAGGAGATTGTGATGGCCTCAAGTAACATCACCACTGAGGATAGACTTGGGATAGATGGACACACGCTACCAAGTATGTTATATTCTTTAAATTGAAAAATGACACCTGGACACGGGAATCGAACCCGGCACCTTTGGCTTAGTACGCCAATGCTCTAACCACTGAGCTATCCAGTAATCGTCCCGTGCCCAAGGTCATTCTTCCCTCATATTTTAAGGCAGAGTCTATGATGGACGTGCGGAAATTGTCGGCTACGAATGTGTAATTTTATTGAGATCACGAGCTATCAAATAACGCAGCCACCTTTGACTTGGTAGTTGGCTTATTGCCGCCACTTGTACAACTATTATAATTGTAAGGGATCGAATATTAAATATCACATATTAAAATATGAGTGAAGAATGACCCTGATCACGGGAAAATTCCTGGAGAGCTCAGTGGTTAAAGCATTGGCGTACTTGGCTAAAGGTCCCGGGTTCGATTCCCGTGTCCAGGTGTCATTTTTCAATTTTCAAAATTTTATATCTATATGCGAGTAAATCCTCACTCAAATAAATATAGCTTTGGTTATTTGATTCTCAAGTACTCGTATGTTATGTCGAATAAAAAGTTTACACTTTACAAGTTGGATTTACAACGTGTCAATAACCCACTACAGCAACATTGCCTTCAAGTTATGATAAACACTAGTTTACAGTCTTATAATAGTTTACGATCGGGGTGTGGTGAAAGAAAGGTTCACCATCTTTTTGCTTTTTTTTATATTAAAACTTTCTTTTTTTGGTCAAAATAAATAAAATATGGCTTCAATACAACCATAGAGTTTATTTTTTTTTTTTCAAATGGTAGCCTCAACAGTTTATCGAATATCTGTCAAGGGTGTTCTAGAATTTAATTACAACTTTTTTATTAACTTAAAAAGTTTCTTACCTAATGACGCTATGCTCATGACAGATGTTAATGTCACCATGTGAAGAAAATTAAACTCTATATTTGTACTGAAGCAATATTTTACTTATTTTGACCAAACAAATGTTATACTAAAAAATACTGAAAAAATCACTGGCATTTTCTCATGTTCCCTAAACTCCCAACCTTATTATCTATGATAATATAAGGAGGTGTTTGTGTGTTATGTCCAGACAAATTTACGGCCCACAAAGATTTAAAAGTTTTAACATAGGTGGACGGAAGGGGGTCCGAATGCACCTCGAAGCCGGATTTTTAAATTTTTAATT
This sequence comes from Timema douglasi, assembly GCA_901482245.1. Taxonomy (NCBI): domain Eukaryota; kingdom Metazoa; phylum Arthropoda; class Insecta; order Phasmatodea; family Timematidae; genus Timema; species Timema douglasi. Next base: position 9,645 of record CABEEJ010004827.1, on the reverse strand, counting down.
AGCTTTTTAATTAGGCTATTTTTAACAAATTTTTGAAGACAGTATTGTTTATCTGGTTTATAATTACGCTTCAGAGATAACTGTGATAAAAATATGCCGCATCCTCCTCGGAAAAAAAATATGTACGGAATCGACCTTAATTCTAAACCATTTTTGTGTGTATGTTGGGGGGGGGGGGGCGCGAGGGGCTTATATAATTCTTATACCATAGTGTTTCACGGGAAACGCCGTGCGGTATTGTTAATATTATAGATATTATAAGAGTGTTAAATAGTGATAGCTATTTGTATTTTTTTTAAGTGCACTTCACAATGTTAGTGTATTTAAAAAAATACTATTGGATATGCTATATATAAGCAGTCAGCAAGAATTTTTGTCACTGATCAGGTGAATCTTATCAAACAAAAAGTATTACTGTGGAAGAACTTTACACATATACAGTAAAAGTTAACCCTGAATGTTTTTATTTTCAGACCAAGATAGTGAAGAGTTAAAACACAAGGAACATATTTCTTCCACCATTAGGTTTTCAGTGTCAAGCCCAACTTCCACTCAATGGTCCACCGTGGTTTTAAACACTCTTGCATCATCTCCTTTGGACACATCGAACCACTCTGAGGTAACCATTGTTATCACTCCCATTACAAACAACACTCTTATACTGGTCACTCCGAGTAACGACACCTTCACCGACACACACAATATCACTGACGGCACCACTCTGAGAACAACCATTGAAGGGGAAAAAACATCCACCCTCTCTGCAACAACATCCACCTCGACACCACATACCATCATGATCGACAACACAACAGAAACCAACAAGACCGAAACCAATCAAGATACTTTTATAAACGAAGATACAAACTTCAAGGAAAAGCATGTTGATGATGATGAAGACGATAAGACAAGGAACAAGAACACCAAGTTCAAGGATGAAGAAGAACAAAGTCGACGAAGACAGTTCCTGCCCGCTCCTCTGAGAGGAGTACCAGACCAGGAGACCGACGACTCCCAAAACTGGACCTTGGTTACGGAATCTCCTGAACAAACTCCGGAGCAGGAAGAGTCCTTGGAAACAATGGAGGTAGAACCAGAGATGCCAGCTCGTCCTAACCGCGGGAGAAGGCTCACAAGGCCTCAAGGTTCCTCCTTTTACCCTTATTTTCTAAACAGAGTTCTTGGTTGAACCTGTTAATTATTTAAACAATTTGAAGTTAGGGCTCCCACATGCCATAATCTTCTGTGAGTACTTATGTACTCTTGAGAATTGTGTGTTGCCAGTTTTTTTTAGAGGCTTGGGAAGATTTTCTTATGAATAAAAACGGTTAGAATTTAGGTATTGTTAAATGTGACATAAAGTATTAAATAATAATTATCAATTTGAGTGGTAGAATTTACTTGAGAGAAAATGTAGGTCAGAAAAAAAAACGAATGCATTCACCCCAATTAAAATAAGTTTATTGCAAAGGAAAAAATTGTTTAAATTATTTAGTGAATGGGATATGCTACTAATTAGTGCCAACTATAGTAGTAATAAAATGTGATTCTTCACTAAAAATAAATGTGTTCTAAAATTATATAAAACTTAACATTAAGTAAATTGTTTATTTTTAATTGAGTAATTTAATGCGCATTCTTGGAAACAAAACTTTTCAAAGTTGTTTTTACTTAATTGTATGACTCCATCAGGATACAGCTGTGAGATATTTTTAGCTTCTCAAGCAGGTACAAGCCACTTTGTTCAAGTAGAGCTGAACACTAAGATTTATGAAGTACATTTTCAACAAAAGTAGAATATTTGTAAGCAAATTTAAGCATTGGGAGCCTTATAACTTTGAAACAAATATCATGAAATGGAAGTAATCACTTAAATTCTGTATACAAACAAACCCCACTAGTTTATGTAACACAAATTGTGTCCTAGTCCAATCAAAATGCATTTATTACCGAAAAAATATGGTTTTCACAGGAAATGATGTTAATCTCGGTTGTAAATAAATTAAAATTAAATTATGTAACATTCTACTAGTTGTGAATTTCAACATTTATTGAATAAACTTCACTTATTCAATAACAAAGCCAATTTTTAATTTATGAATTTAAAACTAATATTTAAGATGATATGTGTATTTTCATGTTTCATTAATACCTTTCTCTGTTGTAATGGCAAATTTTTTAAAAAAAGTACTATTCAGCTATTCAGCAATACAAGAAAATTGTCAATTGAAACAAATCTATTTGTAAGTTTAAAGTGATACAAAACATTTTTTGACATACATATTTGAGGTTTTTAAATTAATTTTACAAAGTAGTTTTTCTCTATGATATTTAAATGAATAGTTTTCAATGGGGTGGTTAATATAACATTTTAACAATAATATATTCGATAGTTGTCATGTAGAATATTGCTATATTCTCAATGTGGAAAATTGATCAATATCACTACATTTAGCAAAGATAGTTCTTAGTTGATTGTTTAAGAAAATTATTACAAAATAGGTTCTTGTAGTACTGAATCAACAGGGTTAATAATAATGTGTAAACCACTGCTTAGGCACTTTATTTGAAAAAAACAACAACTTAAAAACACTTAGTAAAGCTATATTTATTTAAAAATGTGTCAACTAATAAGAAAAAAAAAATTAGTTATTTTAGTTTAATGTTGTTGTCCCTTTATGAACATTAATTAATTCTGTGAAATTATTAACTATTTGCAGCTATTAATTTTAAGGCTCTTTATATAAAACATAATTATGTATAGTGTAGATTTAGAGTATCTAGGATGATCATAAATGTGGCAAGATTATATCTATACCAGGATTAATAGGAAATTCACTAAGACTCTTAGATATAATTATCTATGTCGATTTCTCAACAGTGACATAATTGGCCTTCAAACTTCTAATTTGTTATTTTAAAATTGTTTAAATATACTTCATACACATTAAAATAACATATTATAAATAGATATATTCTATTTCTGAACATACTGCATACAGAAACAGTACTTTCTTCCATTCTTGATTAGATTTCAGAATACTTGCAAGTTCTAACAATGCACACAGCACTATGCACCGTCCTTTTTCCCGTCCTATATTTGCAACGATTTGCTGGCACAGCACGCAACTTCAGCTCAAGAATACGACACAAGGGAACTCTTTCAAGCTTTGCAAGGTTGCTATTCAGGTGGAGCAGAAAATATGTTCATATTCTGACAATGCTTTGACACTATTTTTTGAGGCTTCGTCAGGTCACCTAATGAATTCACATTGCATTATTTACAATATGTACTGATAATGTTTGTGATAGATTTAATGTGGACATCCATGAATTAAATGTTTAATGTTTTTATATGATAAAGTGTCAATGTATTTTTTTTCCTTCCTACAAACATAAAATACTATGATTCAAAGATTAAAGATTACAATATTTGCCCCCAATAATAGCAAGTAAAATAATAAAGAATAAGCAAAATGTGACTACAAATTTTCATAATTTTTGTAAAATTCTACAAGTTGCTTGGTGGTAATCAGATACACTATTACTAGACTTATAAGACTGCAAGACGGTATTTTCAAATTATAGAAATAATGGAAATTAAAATAAGACACTTTCTAGATGTAATTTCTTAAATCCATCATATTGTAATTTGTAAAATATTTAGTCTATACTACAATATTATATATTGGGTATTTTCACCAAAATATTCCAATCATAAATAATGCTAGGTATTTCTAAAACTGGTCGTGTTTATTTATAATTTATTGAAGTAGAATATTTTTGTGACATACACAACTTTAAAAAAAATTATGAGTGGAACTTTAGATAGCTTAATGGTAAAAGTGGAAGGGGGTTAAAAATAAAAATAGCATTAAACATACATTGAAATAAATTTTTAAAAAACACTATTATTTAAACTTTTATCTTCTTAATATTAATAAGACTAATTAAATACAAACATTTAAAACTAAAACAAATCTTAAAGTGCTGTTTATAGTTTATATTTAAACATTGTAGTAGGCTGGCTATAAATCATAACTGTAGGAAGAAAATTGTAAAATAATCAGATTTAATGGATGATAATATAGGTAGTACAATTTCAAACATAAGTGTATAGTAAAAGGTATCTTCAAATTGATATAAATATTTAAATTTAGAAAAATATGAGTAATGTAAGTTAGTGGAGGCTTGTTTATAATAACCTGAGCATGTTGACACTTAAAAACTGTTGGAGATTCAATGATACACATTCATATATTGACAAAGGAGGGCACAGTGCCCTTCAATAGATAAACCTGTACACTGGCCTTATTGTCTATGATCTCTCCCAATGCTAACAATGTGTGTTTTGTGTAGTGTAATTGATATAAGTAATCTAAGCTAATAAAATGAAGTTTGTTTGCCTGTCATGAGAATTTTGCGATATCTACCGCACTCAGTGGTCTGAAATTTTAAAATAAGCAGCCCCTGTCCATCTCGAAGCTGAAATTTTAAATTTTTGACTAGATTATTTTTCTTTAATAAAAAGTGGGCCAGAAGAAATAAAATGAAGAGATATTATCTTTTCTGTTTGAAGAAAATAAAAGCGTTATCTCTGTCAATGTCAGGTACTTCTAATAAGTATAATAATAAAGTTAATTTTGCAAGTTTAAACCACCTGGTTAGCAAAAACTACATTAAAAAATAATACATACGTCAGCTCCACTAGAAAAATTCTCTTTAGTGCAATGTTGTGTATTCTCCAGGTTTATATACTAGTACAGGTCTCCACTGCTTAAATTAGTAATGAATGTTAAATTAGGTATAAAATAATGAAAAGAAAAGTTTAATTGGATATTACTGCAAACAAAAGGTATAAAACATAGAACAGGTATTTTGAGAACCAGAAAAACCAAATTCACATTTGTAACTTTTAATAAATAAGCGACTCTTAAATAATATATATCATAAAATTAAAATTAAATTTAAAGCCAATGTTTCAAAACTTTTTCCCAAATCATTTCTAATCATAACAAAAGATTTTAGTTCTGGATTTGGTTTAATTTAAAATTTGAAATTTGGTGATTCAAGTATCACAATAAGAGTTTTAACTGAAAATTTGTTTTATTAAAGAGTTGAACTTTATCATCATACTCCATTTTTAATCTAGTTTGATTTTTTTTCCTCGACACATAGACTTAATCATATTATATTGGGTTTCAATTTTCATATCGACCAATAAATAGTTTGATAAACATATTTGATATAAATCAGTGTCATCAAATTTGGTGGAAAGATTTTTAATAATTTTAATTTTTTCACTTTAGTAAAATAAATTACCATTAATTTACACAGTTCTAAGAATTGTCACTATTATTTTGGTGTAAAACAACACAAATTTACAGATTCTTTAGAGAATGAATTAATACTAATTAGACCAATATGCTGGTCAAAGCCAAACATTTAGAGAGTATAAATTAAGGACCTTGTAGGTATGACTTTACTTTTTATTGCGTAAAAGTTTTACAATATAAATAGTTTACCTCGGTGGTCTTGGAGTAAAGTGCTCACCTCAGGACCTAAAATAAATGGGTTCAAACCCAGCCAGGGTCAACGAATTTTTCTTGAACAATAGCATTCTGTAGCTTAACTTCCTTCAGAGGAGTAGTAAAGTCGTCAATCCCATGTTGATCATGGCATGTAAAAGAGCCCTGGCAGGTATGTGAAAATACATTTCCCGGCGAAATTGGTAAGCCCTTTTGTTCTTGCTCATAAAAATTCCCATGTGTTAATATAATCATTTGGTTCAGAAGTGCACGTTAAATACCTCAAATAAACAAAAAATAAAAATACACTCTAAAGAGTATGTTAAGGTAGGTCTAGTAAGTAATATATTTCATAAATAAAATGCAATACACAATCAGACTGTTTTTTTGTGGTTGTATTTGGAAAGTGTGTAAAAGTAATTTAATGAAAATAATTTGGACTCATATTTTGAAACTTTTTGGATCAGTTATTTTATTTTCTAGAGCTTATTTTATATCTCAATGCAATTTTCAATTGATGTTTAAATTTTTTTTTTTAAGTGTATATTCATACCATTTTATTTAAAAATAGTTTTATATAATCATTTTATTTAAATCTTAAGTTTATAAGTGACACATAATTGTTCACTTGCCACATGTATTTGATGTCCCATTCCATTTGGTTTTAAGCATTTAATGGTGTTATTTATTTAATTATGTTACACTAAAGAATGCTTGATAGTCTATTGTTGATAGTTATGATAAATTGTAAAGTCATGGTTCTTTGTTTTGGTGCAGTTGTTAATCTTTTAGTGAGTTTATATAGTTTATGTAACCAAAGTAGATTCGTGAACTTTTTTCATGTGTCAGGTGTAAATTGCATCCTTTTAAAAGGTTCCTTGATAAGAGATTTGTGCATAAAAATTCTAAAAAATTATTTGTGCTTCTTACACCCCAAATATTAAAGCATACCCATCATGAAAAGGCTGAAGAAGGGGACTGATGTACACTGTACAACAAAAATTTCATAAGTATGTGTTTAGTTGCAGTTTTAATTATGAACTTTGAAGCCAACAGTTTTGTGATAGTTTAAATTGTGTGGGGTTTTACCCTTCTATCCTCTTTTCAATGTTTAGTACAAGATTCGAATTCAAATTTATAAGTAAAATAAAGATTTGGTTTTGAGAAAAAGTGGATCTGCTCCTTCTCTTCTATTAACGGAGCTATTTACAAGCTGTGGTGAAGGTTATATTTTTAATTTCAGTGAAATAGGGTTCAAAATATTATTAATAATGACATAGCCCAAGAAGGAGAAAATGAAAGAGTGTAAAAGGAACTCCACTGACATTTGTTCAGAGGGATGATATAAACTTAACATTTAATTAGTGGATTTCAGTTCAACACCCCAGGAACACTTATGCAAGGCCGATCCCTGGTGTGGGCGCTGAACAACGCCTATGTTTGTCCGAACTTTCCCTCCCAAGGTCGCGAATCAATGTTTCATTGCAATAAACTACTGAATACTTCATATCAAAGCTGATAGATGGAGCCACCAGTCTAATGCTATACTATGAACATGAATAAAGCAGTAAATGATAAAAATGAGTAGCGAGAATATTTGTTGGGTAGTAATATAAGAGTAGAAAAATGGCTGCCTGACCTATGCAGATGGTCATGCTATGCGCGCATGCCAGGCAAGGGGTTAATACTTGGTCGGTTGTCCAGTACATTCAAACAATACATTTTAGCCCAGTAAAACTTATGCACCAATTTAAGCCAGCTTGTACTTAGCATTTTATTTTTTACAAAATATTTACACAAACGACAATCGATTTTTATGCAAATATCTCTAAAAAAATACATAATCAAGGACTGTATCTTAACATATTTGATATATGTTTACAAGGGTAAATAGTATTATTTTGATAATGCACCCAATGTCCAAGATAATCACTCTCTGTACTGTATCAAACGTCAGAATGACAGCCCAAAGGTGAGGACACAGCGATACATTGCTGGACGGTCGTACAAGTCGAATCCAGACCAGTCATACTCAGGGTTTATTGTCAACTGTTTGACACCCAACAGAGAAGTTGGTCAAGATACAACTTTTTCAATATTTTAGCTGTTATAATTTATTTTTGTTTCTTTAACTATGACCACATTTATATTGAAAGTCATTCAAATTTGTCCCATCGCGAATATGTTTTTAAGTCGGACAGGTTATTGTGTCTCTAACTTTAATCTGAGTTAAGGAAATTATATAATAACAATTAAATTATGGCTTCTATACAAAATAACCTAATTTGATGTGAATGGGTATTGTGTGTACTAAGTGTTAGTGCTATAGTTACCAAGTCTGCTATTTTGGGGGGATAAAAGGATAAATCTTTTTTAAATAATTATAGAAAATATTGTTTAACAACAAATTATTGAATTTATAAAGCATTTAGATGAATGTTACATTTTATGGTAAGCAAAAAAGTTAATGAAAACTATATGCATGGCATATGACATTTATCAAAGAAAAAAAGAAAAAAAAATTAAAAGGTGATGCACATGTGATGTTGGTCTCTAGTATTATAATTTTGATGGGATGTGGAAAGGTCTATATTCAAACTACCTGCGCTTTAGTTTTTAAATATTGGGTTGTTAAAATAGTACATGTATAAAGATAAAAAGATAATATATTAATGAAATTTGTAATTTTCTTGATGTAACTTACACTTGAATGGATGTATAATGGAAGTTTGAAAATTAAAACTTATTCCTTGATATATCCTAAATAAACTATATTTATTTTTATACCCAAACTAAAGTATATTCCTCAATATAGCCACAAAATATAAAATTTAAGCCCATTACACACTAAAAATCCTGTCCGTCCATGGACAGTGATGTCTGTGAGCTTTGTGAAGTGCCAATTCACACCCCTCACGTGCGTCTGCGCACATGGCAAGTTACCCGCCGCCAGTTCCCTCTATTTAGTGCTTTCTGGTTGAATATGTCTTATCAACTGTCTAGGTGTGACCGTGGGAATTGTTATTGTTTACTTACTATCTTTTCTAAGCTTTATTGCGATTTCGTGACATATTTTGTATTTTAAACAAATTCCCTGAAGACTTCACAGCTGCTATCCCACAACAGAGTATCTTCATGAACTTCAATGATAAGATCCATGAGGGTGACTTTAATAATAATATAAAAACAATAATTAAATCACAGCAAAAAACGTAGAGACCCACACAAAACCAAGAACCTTAAACACGTGGGGCGAATCAAACCAATGCGTATGTGCACACAGAAACGTCCAGCCAGGTGTTTCCGAAAGATCGCCACCCAAGTGATATGCGCATCCAATGCTGTGGGCGACAATGTGTCGGCCCCCGTTTTCACCGGTGTCGATGTTAAGGGTTCGCGCACCAGACTTGGGGCGCGGCACAACAAGTCGTTATGAAGGGGTTGTACGAAGAAGTCACTCAGGATGTTGTCACACAAGTATTTATTCAGGACTCTAATTCTACTCCTTGGTTGTTTCGGTTACACAACTGTATATAAAAAGAAACTCCATCTCCATTCCCGCAAGTTACAACTTCGCAGTCACTCCAAACTGCTCTCAACGGGTCTAGAACCGAAGAGCCAACGGCTCGTGAGCAATCGGCCCTCATGGGCGTGAATCCTAAACCAGAGTGGCTGGACAAGCCACTCAACCCGACGAGCCAGGCGCGGCGAGGCCGCGTGGAGCCAACCGCGCACGGCAAGAAGGGGGAGGGGGAACGGGCAAACCGCGCAGCGCGCGGTCCCAAAAGTAAGGGACGAGAACTTGGCACAGAGTCCCCCCCTTAAACTTAGGGGCAGGGCGGGAGGAGATGAGGTGTCCAAAGTAAAGGGATTATAACCCAAAAATACGAACCAACCAAGGAAACACCCACAGGACAGTATCACATGTGATGAAATAATACCAAACAAGACACCTGGGACTTATTAATTATGAGAGAAATAGACTCTAATTCAAAATTAACGACATTCAGAGTTCAGCACGCGCGTGCTGAAGATTAACTACCTATCCTAAAATTACAATAGCAGAATTGATTACATCAAATATATACATATATGTGTATATATATCTTAAAGAACA
>CABEEJ010004826.1:26354-58244 GCA_901482245.1 Timema douglasi | reverse complement strand
GCCAGGAGCGGGAGGGGATGGGAGGATGGGGTTGAGGGGAGCTCAAATATCTACACGGTGTTAAACGAGGGGGAAGAATTCATAAGAATGTAGCCTAATACAGATCTTGTACTTACATTATGATATTGAAAAAATAATCATTGAAAGATACAATTAATAATAATAATAATAATATTTAGCATCGCATCTTACTACCGTTCGGGTTATACGCTTAAAAGTACTAATTACGCTAATGGATTAGGAATTGGGAAGGTTGAATTGGAGGAAATGAACCAGCATTTGCTCGGAGGGAGAGTGGAAAACAATTTTAGGAAAAGAAAAAAACCCAGTTCACCCGACCGAGATTCGAACCTCGATCTCCCCGTCCTCAGCAGTCGAGCTCAACACGACAAGCGCGTTAGCCAACTACGCTACCGAGGCAGGTCAATAACTATAAAATAACACAACTAATATAGTAAAATTTTATCAACGTTGACTGCAAAGAAGTATGTTTGATTTTTCTCCGCCGTTCTTTCAACCAAAATCAAGTTAGTATAAGTTTATAATGCTCATTAGTTTTATCTTAGGCTAGATGAGTTCTTAGTCTATTAGATAGGCCTACTCACTAGGTATTTTATAAAATAATTGAGTCGTTGGTTATACGAGCATGGTTGTCTAACACGGGTCGAAGTTCCTAGCCCGCAAAACTGCGTTGGGTGGAGTCGAATCCGGTAAAAATGTACCTACTTTTGACTCCGGCTTCAAAATAAAGACTTAGTCCTATGGTGTTATAACAATATATATTATAAATGTAACATTTTAATTTCACCTTTTTTTTATTATTTATATAAATATTTGTAATTTGGATTGACAAACTTATTCAAACATAAATTAACAGTTCCAAAGAAACTTCCCACGAAGTAAATCTGCAATGGAGTGTTTTAATGTTTTAATAATTGATATACTTTAGCCATTTTATGAAGGAATCGGAGTGTAGAAAAATAGAGGAGCCGTCAGTGTCGAAGGCGCAGCCTACACACTCCACGGCTGATAAATAGCCCAAGGAGCGCGCGGTGTATATTACCAACCAACCCTTTGTAACGAAACTAAAAGCAGGCCACTTACTTACTGTCTTGGAAGTATTAAACCATCCGGCACGTTTCATCATCCTCTTTACGAAACCGACTTCGGGCTCACTCGGTACAAAGGCGACCGTACTTTTGTTCTTCGGTATTATAGGGTTGTTGTAACCGGTACCGCCTTGCCATTGTGGCCTCACAAGGCTTTGAGTCACTAAACCTTTCATGACTAAACTACTGTGATGGTAAAAGGCAGCATTCTGAAATAAAAAAATACTCTCTATGGTCACATAAGTGTTAGAAAAGATATCTTTATTAAGAGAACACACACTTTATATTACAACCTACATTGCTTTTCAACAAAAACCCATCAGGCCCCTTAACTCAGTCGGTAGCATGTTAGTCTACTGAGCTAAGGGCCCCAGGTTTGATTCCTGGCATGGCCAAACAAAGTTTATCATTGGTGAAATGTAGCTTTCCCCTTTCGGAGCGCTGAATTTTGAATTAGCGGTTGGGGCTGAATGTTGCGTATCGGTCGGTTCCATACTACATGTTAAATATCTTAAATTAAATGAAAAATGAACCAAAACCCTAATTTACAGACTTTACTGTAGCCTACAATCTAATTTAGAAAATAAAAAAACTTGTAATTTTAAGACAAAAATTAATGGCGTTTTTCTTTTTTTTTATATATAACTAATGCCAACGAGTTGAGTTTGGAACTGAGCAAAAAACCGGTGAAATGCTCTATTTGGAGCAGAAACTATGACTCTCGGGAAGATGGAAAAGAAATACTTGCGAGAGCTTTGAAAGGTGGTGCTGGAGAAGACTTGAGAAGATTAGATGGGCAGACAGGGTTACAAATGAAGAACTCCTAAGAATAGTGGGTGAGAAGAGAACCATTTTGGATGTGATTATTCGGTACAAAGCAAACTGGATCGGACACACATCCTTAGGAGGAATTGTCTTCTGCGCTATTTCATAGAAAGAAAGGCTGAGGGAAAGAGGAGCTTAGGAAGGAGGAGTCAAATATCGGATGAATTGAAGGAAAGAAGAAAACTCTGAGGGCTGAAAGAGGAGGCAGAGGACAGCGCGCATTGGCGGTCAATCTTAAGCTCAATGACAAAAGAAATGTACGTCGTAGGACAGAGCACCTAACTTAATGATGATAATAATTTTATAGGCATTGGTAATCTATCAAAAGTAACAGCTGCATATCTGATGTATGAATACATGAAATTAGATCTAGTAATTTTAATAAGTTTCAGATATGATAACGTACAGGTTAGGTTGTTTATTTTTTCGAGAGAAATTTTGCAAGATAAGACCATACGATATTTACCAAAGAGTTATGGGTACTAGGTTGTCACCTTCCTTATTAATGTGTTTCCGTGTACATTTGACAGTTCCATTCCTAATTTTCTACAAATGTGATTTGTAGGTTGTAGAATACCTTATTTTAACTGTTTTAAATCAAGCAATAGATTTTCAAGTTACTTTAAAATATCAAAATTGTTATGGGAATTTAATATTTTGTTAACAGGTGGTTTTATTTTTTTAAGTTGGAAAGAGTCTCGTAAGTTGAAAAAAAAAAGGAAGAATTAAGCCATGGTGTAGGTCTTTTGTATAAAAAAATAGTCAAACGATTTATAAAAGTACATTTATCTTAAACTACTCCGAGTCATGACGTCTTGAAAAATTTCAAAGAATTACACGATGACTAAAAATAAATTTAACTATTTTAAGATCTGGCCTGCATTGGTGAAAATGGAAATTTAAGCAGACTTACATAATGCTGACACGTTACTTACGTAATTTTACTTGTTATGATCGAGTTTAAATGAGCAGTAAAACAATATCATCAATTTAACGAAATATTTAGCGACTAACAAACAAGCTGTGTCAGATTGAGGTCTGTTTTTCTATGGAACACCCTATCCCTTTCTTATTGATCTGTATATTTAGCACTTTTCCGCCGTTCTCTGCGATTGATTTGATCAATTTACATTTTAATTTATATTTAGTCTGCATAAAGATGAATAATTTGTAAGTTTAATAACAATTTTCTAACCAAAAGACAGTAAAAACTGTATTATTTCAAATTTGCCTTTGTTCTGCAAACTAATAAAGAGAACAAGGGAAGCAACAGGGTGAAAGCGTCACTTACTTTTGTAATCAGTAAACTCCGCTGACAATTCATTATTCTGATGATGCAGGTGTATTTATGGCTTACGATTGAAATTAGATCGTTATTTTATATATATTACAGCAATATATTACATTTTCGCATTTAATATTCAACGTTCAAACACAAATATATCGAGCTTTATACATAGAATTTCAGGCGACAGCAGACTTTAGCGCATTCTGCACAGCAGATTCAGGAGTTACTTTAGATTCTGTTTTCGATTCTTCAATAAAATGGTGGATGTAGTGCTTATTGAATAAGGAGGAATCTACCTGATTCACACTCGTGTTTCATTAAATTTATTTGACGGAGCAAGTAAGTGATGATGTTAAAATGTTCTATGTAGGTTTAGTTTTTAGTTTAATATAATATTTTATTAACAGATGTTAGATCAATAGACTAAAACCTGAGGAGAGATGTGTGCTGTTGGGAGGTGACCTTCTCTAAACAGGGACACCTACTTTCATTTCTTTCTAGTCTAGGCCTTTTCATATGGCCGAATATGTATTGAAATACAATTTGTAATACTATTAGTAAACATGATTGAAAGCCAATTTTAATATAAAGTTCCAATATGTTATATGCAACACTAATATAAGAATACATTTCCCAGATGCTGTATTTAAAATTTGCTTGGTAGCTACCAGCTTTTTTAGCTGCAGCTCAGTCCTCACTGCCTGGCTAGGTAGGGCCTACACCACATACCAACAGAAAAGGGACTTGTTTACTGGGGCTTGCGGCTCAATAATGTTTTAATAAATATTTATATGAAGTCTATATGGCTGCACATTTAGAATAATTTGCTTATTAATGTTATAAATGTATTTATTTAAGGTAGAAACAAAAATAATAAATTTGTTGAAAAGATTTTAGAACTGGTGTGACATTGGTCTTATAAATATTTTTTGGTTTATTAAATTAGCCTTTATCATGATTGTTTCAGATGATGATTTTATTTTATTGTGAAATGTTTGATGTTTCTTTTTTACAAATGAATTTTATGGCATGTCGTCATACGCTTCAATTTACAGGTTGTGTTTGATCAGTAATAACATTGTTGATTGTAGATGTTTATTTTTAAGCTTTATTTTTTAATATTACTAATAATTTAGTGTTTTCTCGAATATAATGAACTACCAAATCTATTAGTCTCTCATCAATTTAGTTAGTATATATTATCGTTGTGAAAGCATTATATATTGGTAAAATGAAACATTTTCTTAGGTGACCTCATTAGCTTTTATTTAATAAAAGCGTAGCTTTAAAGAGTGTCATAAAATGTATAATTAATAGTAATGAACCTATTGTTTGTCTGAGACCATCTTTTAACATGATTATTATGTTTAAATAATATTAAGCCTAGACTACCTTTATGCCAGTCCGTGTTGCTTACCAACATCAAACAACTTTCTAGCTTATAATAATCATTTTAAGTTGTATTTATTAAATACACTTTAAGATTAAGTTGTAGCTTATCCTGAATACAAATATGTAAATATAATGGATGTCAATAGTTAAGGCTACCTATTGCCAAAATAAATATATAAAACAAACATTTTCAACCATCAGGGACATACACATAATTAAAAGTCAATGTAGATAAAGTTGGAACATCTATCTCCCTAATTTATTTTATCAAAAATCATTCAAACGTAGGCCCTATCGTAGTGTTCTTCCACAAATAGACCTAGATGTATGTTTGTGCATTTTTTTTCTTTTTTTTTTTGTATACAACAACATTTTATTTGAATGAATATAGGCTCTCGATTTTAAATAAAATGTTAAGTTTGTTATAAGTAGTACCATTATTTATTTACCATAGCCTTCTATCGAAATTATTTGGATTTTCTTGATTATAATGTTTATAAATGATAATTGGATTGTACATATAGGTACCGTACCTGGATTTTCTTACAAATCAATATTTGAAATACCTTTTAGAAATACAATGTTTTTTTTTGTCGACATTGATAACATTTTACTATATTATTATTATTATTATTGCTGGTTTAAGGATGTTGATAATATCCATCAAAAGCTGTGTATCACATGACTTGACGTATTAAATAGGTGAAAGTAGATACTCATAAACCTTTTCTAGCTGTCGGATATATCCATTTGTATGTTGTTATTATTATTATTAGCACCGCGTCTTACTACCCGTTCGGGTTATACGCACTAACGCTAATGTGTAATGGTAGGGTGATTGTGAGATGAAATGGAGGACCTACAGTTTAACGTGGAATCCGAACCACGGTGGAGGCCTGGCATTCCCCACATTCACAAGATGTCTTGTCAGAGGTGAAGGAAGGGTTTGGTAATCAGATAGATCTGTGCCGGGACCGAGGATTGAACCCCGGCCGCCAGCACAGAAGTCTGACACCTTACCCCTAGACCGCCAGGTCACCGGTGTTGGATATATTCATTTGTATGAAAACTGAGGTATAACTAATTCCAGTAAAAGGTAAATGGCGCCAGTTTAGGAGGAAAAGGAAAATGAGGTTCTTTTGCCGCACAATTCCTCGACAAAGTCGAGTCATTTTGAGGCATGCAAGGGCTCGATTCATTAAAACCAATCATCGATTAAATGATTACATACACCCATTTTAATCTACAGACGCCAACGCGATGAGACGAACTAGACTGTCTCACTACTTAGGGCCTAACGCAAAAATATGATCTTTCCAACTTCCTTACCGCTTCCGATCCTTGGAAACGCCGGAAAACTTCCAAAGAACAAATAGGTGGTCGCATGGTCCAAGGTGCTTCTCTCACAATAAACTGGCATATCACTTATGGGGGGGGGGGATCATGGTTCAATTCCGGTCGGCTGTTTTTCCCTAAATTATCTCCCACTCCTCTTTCCACATAAATGAGGGACATTTCCTCTAAATTCAACCTTTCTGATCCCTAACCCATTAGTGTAATTGATACATAATTGTATAACTCAAAAGAGTAGTAAAAAACATGAAGAAGAAACTACATCAAATTATAAAATTGGTTAAAACAAGATTAGTCTTCAAAAATGTTATTTCACAATATAATTAGAGATTAAACACAAAGGTGACATTTTCTTCTTTCTTAAATGTCTTCTTTAGTAGAAGTAGTCACACACACATTTACACACAATGTGTAACCCCCACCCATTCCTTTCTTATGGGGGCCTATGGTTGTCAGGATGTGTTTTGGCCGAGGATAAGGGGAGGGGGGGGGGTAGCGGATATATGATTGTGTGGGTTCATAATTGACGTTCGGCTTGGGATTTTGTGGTTTTTATTTGCACCGCTGTGTCTATTACAAATGTGACGTCGATGTGAAATGTTAAAAGATAGCCTATGATAAAAATTTAAAATACTATTTAGAAGCTTGTGGCGAAACGAAGTATTGCAAGGAATAACCAATGGCCCGACTGACCTCTAGGTGAATCCTACACAGTATATGAACCCTGGTACCCTGGGCTCAAGTGGTAGCCCTCTAATACAAGTAGTGATGTGCCGGTGTCCTAACCAGTGCACACCCGAAACGAGCAGAGTGACCCCCTTAGACTCGATGGTGATTAGTCAGCCATGTTAGTTGGGATACACTACTTTACATTCTGCCTTCCGGCCTTGTTTACAATGAGAAATGTTGACACCGTTTATGTGGTCAGCGCATATGTTCTATTTGTTTACAAGCTAATCACAACACTTAGCAATACTCGTTTTGTCATTCAAAATCCAGAACACAACAATATTAAAGGAGCACAACTCTCAATTTTGGCCGTGTGATTTACAAGAGTAATATTTTGCCAATGTTCCCTTTATCAAATATAAAAGAGGGAAGATAAAAGCCACTTTGCACAAATACTTAAAACTATTTTAT
The DNA here is from genome assembly GCA_901482245.1 of Timema douglasi. Classification (NCBI taxonomy): domain Eukaryota; kingdom Metazoa; phylum Arthropoda; class Insecta; order Phasmatodea; family Timematidae; genus Timema; species Timema douglasi. The sequence continues at coordinate 51,137 of CABEEJ010004826.1, read as the reverse complement.
TTTGAATTGAGGTAGATTTTTACTGATCTAATCTCAATGCTTTGTTTTTTTAAGAAATTAATCGCCAAACAAATTACAGTTGGTCATACTCAAGTTTAATTCACTCACATTGGTGATTACATAGTCTAGCACGTCACTCTCTTGTTAGACTGGATTGCCGGTGGTGAAGAAATCAGGGTTTGATTCCCGGACGGGTGTACTAGATAGTTTGGCACTCGCCTTCCATGTAGGTATTTTTTTAAATTACACTTTCATCATTTTTATGATATTAACATAATTTATGTGTGTGTGTGTGTATATAAATATATAACCTTAACAAATAGTAATACACGCTGCAAAAAAACAAACAAATGATATATAAATTCTCCGTCACTATTTTTAACTACTCATTTGGTTTTTATGCCTGTGTACTAATTACACTAATGGGTTGGGGATTAATAATGATTAATTTAGAAAAAATGGACCCGCATTTGCATGGAAGGAGAGTGAAAAATATGTTAGGGAAAAGCACCTTCAGTGCACTCGACTGGGATCGAACCCTGATCTCCGTGTCTTCAGTAGTCTAGTCCAACACGAGAGTAGTGCGTTAGACAATGCGGCCACCGAATCGGGTCCCGTCACTATTAGTCCAACTTAAGTCATGAGGGGCCGCTCGAGGTAATTTTGGTGCCTCCTCATATAATCTGGAGATGGTAAGAAATTATGAAAATAGCCCCCAAGCCTCAAGTAACCTTGGAATGATAGGAAAATAATCTGAAGAGAAATTCCACAAACGATAATCATACTCCAAACGTTTCACTGTGAGATTTTACCAAAAGAGCTAGGACTACAAAACAGATTTTTAGACAAGATTCGCCTCTTTATTTTTTATTTCATAAACACACTTAATATAATGATCGGTTTACAATATAATTGCAAAAAACAAACCGTTTTATGGTGCTATTTTTTCCAAGATGGCAGATGTAAATTAACTTATTAAGAGTGAATATATTAGGTGAGGAGTTGGAGGTTTGGGGATTATTTTCATATCATGCCAAAGCTGTGTTAGGCTAGGTCGAGGCTCTGTTCCCCCCCCTTTCCCCCTCTCGAGCTGGCATGCCAGGAGACTGCCCTGCCCTTATGCCATTCCTGTAAGTCATGTGCTTTTTTTTTAAAAAAAACGGGTGACCTGGCGGTCTAGGGGTAAGGTGTCAGACTTCTGTGCTGGCAGCCGGGGTTCAATCCTTGGTCCCGGCACAGATTTATCTGATTACCAAACCCTTCCTTCACCTCTGACAAGACATCTTGTGAATGTGGGGAATGCCAGGCCTCCACCGTGGTTCGGATTCCACGTTAAACTGTAGGTCCTCCATTTCATCTCACAATCACCCTACCATTACACATTAGCGTAAGTGCGTATAACCCGAACGGGTAGTAAGACACGGTGATAATAATAATAATTTAAAAAAAAATTAATCAAATAAGTTGTATTGTTTTTGTGCCCTATATTACTTCTGGCCCAAACTGTCCACATTTAATTACACTAATGGGATTGCAGCACATAAAGTATAATGTAGAGGGTTTTTTTTAGAAAAATAATAGAAAACTATTACAGATAAACACCTTCAGTATATCTTATTAGCCCAATTTATTTGAGGTTTTTAACTTGCTCTTTCTGAACTAACTCATTATCTCAGCACACGCCTTATAAACTAACTTAAATCTAGAACAGACCCAACAAGACCCCAGTCTTTAATTCATCACTGTGAACGGGGAAACTCACGTTTCACCAGTGATACGTTTTATAGGTCATGCCAGGAATTGAACCTGGGACCCCTAGTTCAGTATACAGAGACACTACCGAAGGAACTAGGGTGTCAGATTCTCCCTCGGTACATCCGTCTGAGCTTCTAAGCCTTACCCCCCACACCCTGTCACTGGCAAACCAGACGAAATGGGCTTGGTCTGCTTGCTTACCGATGCAGCCCCGAAACAGTTAAAAACCCGTCTGCTGACCAACCCGGCAAATTATATTGACAACTACACTCAAACCTCAAATAATATTAGAGGTATTTTTTTTTGCATTCCTTATTTGTCAATAAATATGGGGGCAGTTTAATAGTTTTTTTTCTAAACGGTTTTGCTGGTCTCAATTACCATACCGGCCAATTGAACCACAGACAGTACATAGCTTCGCTTTCTATCCTTTTTTGTGCTTTTCTTTTGACAGCGATAGTCTCTTCTACGGCCATTGCTCGAAGGTCACGCCATCTGAACTCCGTTCTCCCCAGCGGCCTTATTATAGAAATGTCCGTGTGCTGATATAATCAGTTGGTTCAGAAAGTGGACATTAAATACCTCAAATAAATAGATTTTGCTTTGCTGTAATGTCTCCTTCTCTAAAAAAGATCACGTATCTCAACATTTTTCCTATTCTGAAATCCCAATTCTCTTGCACCGGTCTCAATAACACTGTTTTTATAACCACGATGCGACTCCTGTTTAGAGATATATCACTTATCTAGGTATCCATGGGGTGAGACAGAATTCTATTACTACTACTATTAGCATCGCGTCTTACTACCCGTTCGGGTTATACGCACTTACGCTAATGTGTAATGGTAGGGTGATTGTGAGATGAAATGAAGGACCTACAGTTTAACGTGGAATCCGAACCACGGTGGAGGCCTGGCATTCCCCACATTCACAAGATGTCTTGTCAGAGGTGAAGGAAGGGTTTGGTAATCAGATAAATCTGTGCCGGGACCGAGGGTTGAACCCCGGCCGCCAGCATAGAAGTCTGACACCTTACCCCTAGACGGCCAGGTCACCTTGAGACAGAATTAAGTATACTTTTGGATTTATTTGAGCGTCAGGACATAACGGCAGCTGTGTCAGAATTAATTTTGAAAGTAAGAAGAGGAACAAGTTAAAATCACTAATTGGCTAGCAAGAAAGAGATGTTATGAATATATAACAGAAAGTGTGCAAGTGAGAGGAGAAGGATGGAAGCAATTAAAGGAAGAAGAATGGTGGAAGGATATAGAATAATAATAATAATAATAATATAGCACCGTGTCTTACTACTCGTTCGGGTTATACGCTTTGAGTACTAATTATGCTATTGGATTAGGAATTGGGAAGGTTGAATTAGAGGAAGTGAACCCGCATTTGCGTGGAAGGAGAGTGGAAAACCATTTAGGAAATCACCCCCAGTTCACCCGACCGAGATTCGAACCTCGATCTCCCCGTCCTCAGCAGTCGAGCTCAACACGACAAGTGCGTTAGCCAACCATGCCACCAAGGCGGGTAAGGATATAGAAAAATGGAGGCACTTTACTAAACTGAACCGGCCATATGCTGGAAACAGATGATGATTATGAATTAGTTAACAAAAGAGTCAATGACTTTTCAATGATGAAAAGATGTCTTTATATTTTGTAAATTTCTTTAGTTGACTACTAGATACAACTTACAATCTCAAAAGTCAGCTTTTAAGACAACAGTTAAGATACCTTATCTCGAACAATGTTTGATACAAGTGAGATAAAATTTAATGTGCTATTTCCATTCACAGTCGACTTACATTTGTCTAGTGATATTGTTTTTTCAATTTGTCTCCCTCGTAGTTCTGGGGCTCCTCAGAACCCCTCCAGGGGTTCACCAATACTGTATGATCTTGGTGAGGGTAGGTTTTCTAAATACCCTTCAACCGAAATAAAATATTGCAACAGATTTAATGAAAAAGTAGATATGCAATTCCATCTGTCTTTTAATAGGTGTGGAATGCCAGGCCTCTACCGTGGTTCGGATCCCACGTTAAACTGCAGCTCCTTCATTTCATCTCACAATCACCCTACCATTGCCCATTAGCGTAAGTGCGTATAGCCCGGATGGGTAGTAAGACACAGTGCTAATAATCATTTTAATAGCCCAGATATTAAAGAGTTTTGCAAACAAATTCCAATGCCGCTGTTCTTACTAGTAAATAAGTGTTTTTTAAAGAATAAAAAATATTTGTCTTTCACTAACTGTTCGGCCTAAATGCATATTTACTTATTCACGCTAATGGGTTAAGAATAATTATGGTTGAATTTAGAGGAAATTTTACCTACATTTGCGTGGAAGGAAAGTGGAAAACCATTTTGGAAAAATAACCCTCAATTCATCCGACCAGGATTGTAGACCCCGATATTCCAGTCGTTGACAGTCCACTATATTAAGAGAATGACATCTTAAACTATGCAGACACTGAAGGGAGTTTTATATATTAAAATTACTTTTAACATTTTTAAAATATATATTTTGCCTACATTCCGAACAGGTACTAAGATGCAGTAGACCTATATACACAAACACATATACAGTATTACCCATAATGTCTCAAAGTTTTAAATTCTAATACTATGATAAAACCCGCTTCATTGGCTGTATGTTCTAACGCGCTACTTTTGTAATAGACTAGACTGTCGAAGACGAGATCAGGGTTCGGTCCCGGTCGGGCACACTGAGATATTTTTACTTTACTTCCACGCAAATGCGGGTGCACTTCCTCTGATTAAAACTTTTCTAATCACTAAACCATTGGTGTAATTAGTACAGATGCATACAACCCGAAGGGTAGTAAGACGCATTGCTAAAAAAAAAACAGGTAACATTGAAAGGAAGAACCCACAGGTACCAAAAAAAATGGGGCTCTGCAATAAAAATTTTTTTTATTAGTTTAAACTCTCCAGAGAGCAGAGAGTTTTAGAATTGTTGTTCCAAGACATGCCATCGCTACACCAATACTTTCCTTTTTCATAACAGCTCTTTTATTATACACTTAACAGACTATCCACATTCACACATGCTAAGGGAGCTTGGAATGAGGAAATTAGAATATAAATTAAATGTAACCACATTTGTTTGGAAGGAGAGTTGGAAACCATCAAGAAAAAACACACTCAGTAGACTAGGCTAGGGTTCCAACTAAATATATACAATTCTTTTTATTTTAAGTGAAATAAGTTGTCTTGAAGAAAAATATGTTTAGTTAATTGGTAGCCTGAGTTTAAAAGTATTTTTATCGCCTAGCTATCTTCATGCAAAATTAATGCTTGTTCGGTACCTTAAAGTTCATCTTCCCCTTTGTTTCTTTTTAAGTTTTTTTAATTAGCACCATGTCTTACTACCCATTCGGGTTAGACGCTTAATCACTAATTATGCCAATGGATTAGGAATTGAGAAGGTTGAATTTAGAAGAGGTGAACCTGAATTTGCATGTAGAGAGAGTGTAAAACCACCCGCAGTTCACCTGACCGAGATTTGAACCTCAATCTCCCTGTCCTCGGCAGTCTAGCTCAACACGACTAGCGCGTTAGCCAATTACGCACCGAGGCGTGTTTTTTTTTTGAGCTCACTAATTAATTTAATTTGTTGATGCCCACAATTGCTCCCCCAAACAAGATTATCATAGTTAGAATATTGTTACATAATGACGAGTTACATACCCTATATTTATCGCAAGACATTTTTATTAATAGGTGTTTTGTCTTACAACAGTTCCATTCCTTTTGTCAGTAAACATAAGACCGCCAGTGCGCCCTGTGCTCTGCCTCCTCCTTCCTAAGCACCTCTTTTCCTCTACCGTGCCTTCTATGACGGCATGCTGAAGACATTTCCTCTTAAGGATACGTCCAATCCAGTTTGTTTTGTACAAGATTGTTAGGATAACCAAATCTCGCAAACTACGGTGATTGGGTCATGAAGCATGAATGGAAGAATTTAGAACCATGTTTAGGGTATTTATTGACTGGCAAACCCAATGGGAAGACCTAGACACAGATTAGAGGACAACATTAGAATGGACCTGAAAGAGATAGGGTGTAATGAGGTGGACTGGATAGAACTAACTCGAGATAGGGATAGGGTGTAATGAGGTGGACTGGATAGAACTAGCTCAAAATAGGGATAGAATGTAATGAGGTGGACTGGATAGAACTAACTCAAGATAGGGATAGGTGGTGGGTGTACTTTTGTAATCGCGGCAATGAACTTTGGAGCTCCTAATACTATAGACAGGTTGTCTACCATCCGGGAAAATCAGGGAAAATGGGAATTAGCCGGGAATTTGAAGTGATCGGGGAAAAAACGGGAATAAGTCGGGAATTTGGTAACTCACAATAAAGATCCGGGAAAATGATATTTTACTCAAAATATGAAATAAGATAATCATTAAATCAGTAAATTATAATGTCATTTTTTTGTTTGTAGCTGTCTAATATATTTTTAATTAATAGTAAACAATTTTAATACGAATTAAAAAATATTCAAATTTTAAAATTTATTATTATTCATAAAAAAGGTTAATAGAAAACTGAGGGTGGAGAGGGAGGCGGGTGCGAGTTAGAAGGATGTGACCTACTTTTTTAGTCGGGAATTTTAGGAAATGATCGGGGAAAAGGTCGGGGATTTCATTGGTCAAGTTTAGTAGACACCATATATAGAGTAAGCAGGTAATAATACTATTAGATATAATAGTACCCAACACTTACAAACGTTATTAAAACTAGTTTTATACGTCAATTCATGTGACCTGCGGAGCTGTAATTTTTTAAATATCTAGTGTAATAACCACAACCTGTTTTTTTTATGACATGTCTTTTTTTTGCACATTACAGTGCTCATCTGCACATAAACTCTGTTTAGGATCCACTATTTGTGTAAATGTATATATTTTTTTAGTAATCTTATTGCTTCGGGTCACATTTTAATTCCTTGAATTATATTTTTAAAGACCTTTTTTGGCGTAAATGTTGATCATTGTTAAACAATATTGATGTATTGTATTATTATTATTATTAGCACCGCGTCTTACTACTCGTTCGGGTTATACGCACGATGTATTGTAAATTTATGAATACTCAAACACAATAATAATATTTAGCACCACGTCTTACTACCCGTTCGGGTTATACGCTTTTAAGTACTAATTACGCTAATGGATTAGGAATTGAGAAGGTTGAATTAGAGGAAATGAACCCGCATTTGCGTGGAGAGAGAGAGTGGAAAACCTTTTAGGAAAAACCGCCCCCGGTTCACCTGACCGAGATTTGAACCTCGATCTCCCCATCCTCAGCAGTCGAGATCAACACGACAAGCGCCTCAAACACAAGATCTTACATCGCACAGTTGTTGGAGCGACAAGATAATGTAGGCTTTGAATGAACTTTGTACACTTTACCGTTAGGAGAATACACATTCCTGCTGAAGCACTGAAATTAAGTTGGACAAAGTTCCATGGCAGGGGAGCGATTGATTCTCAAGCAAGTAACTTTTAGCGAAATGCGAGATTTAATTTGATAAATGTTTTCCATTGCATACAGATTTTTTTTTTTTTTAAGTTTCAACTTGTAATGGGCATGTTTTATCTGTAGGCACTGCTCAGAGTTTTTATTTGCATTTTTGGATAATATTTTGTAAATTGGAATACAATTTTGGACCATTCTTGGGGTATTCAATGTTGACTAAAAAAATTATGTTTGTATTTTTAAAAGGTACTTCATACTGCATGTTTCATATATTTAAAAAAAAAAAATTCTGTAATGGTGTTGTGGTTATTTTTTTTATATTCCTAGTTACCAACGTCTACCAATTCATCTGGGCTTCTAGAATTTTTTTAAAATGATCTTTATCCTGTGTTAATTTTGAATGTTTCTCACACACTTCTCTTTAATTGTAGTAATTAAAAGAAAAATGAGTTCAAAGACGGGCACCAAATCCGGAAAAGGTGGGAAGAGCGGCGTTGGCAAATCTTATGGAGGGAAGAATCCGCTGCAGAATCTTTCTGTGGATCAAAATGATGACCCCGGGGACCGATCGGTGCAACAGAAGCCCATGTCTATCAGTATTAAGAGTGTACCTCAACTCTGCAAGCTACTGCAAAATGGGACTGAAGAGGTGAGTATTTAGGAGTCAAGTAACTTACTATCCTGACTTTTTTATTATCGCATCTTTAGTACCCGTTCGGGTTTAACTACACTAGTGGAATAAGGATAAGGGAAATTCACCTTTGTTTGCGCACAAAGAGCAAAGAAACCCCTTTAGGAGGCGGGGGGAGGGGGTAGGGGGAAGAACCCACCCTTAGTACACTCATCCGAGGTTCAAACCTCGATCTACCCCCTCATCAGCACTCCAGTTTAATATGAGAATGGAGGTGACCTGGCGGTCTAGGGGTAAGGTGTTGAATTTCTGTGTTGGTGGTCCGGGGTTCAATCCTTGGTACCGGCACAGATTTATCTGATTACCAAACCCTTCCTTCACCTCTGACAAGACATCTTGTGAATGTGTGGAATGCCAGGCCTCCACCGTGGTTCGGATCCCACGTTAAACTGTAGGTCCTCCATTTCATCTCACAATCGCCCTACCATTACACATTAGCGTAAGTGCGTATAACCCGAACGGGTAGTAAGACGCGGTGCTAATAATAATAATACAGGGTGTCTACTGGGTCACGAAAGTCACTAATTGCAAATAAGTTCACGAAAAAGTCACGAATTTTTAACATTTTGGTCATAAAGTCACGAAAATAATTTTATTTTGAATTTTCCCCACATCGTAACAATGCGAATGCTTCAACTATAGCGCTATCCACTACACGTGATGGTACGCGCCAGTAGGAAGTTGCCTGATTGTTTTGTTTGTGATTCCAACAACAAGGTTAACTTTCGCCATCTTGTATTAAATATTAATTTGGCGTGCTACTTGTCTCGTGGGGTGTGTGAGTACATTATGCCATGTGTGTGTCTACAAATAATGGTTTTCAAGTAAATGAATTGTAATTCAGGTTTTGTAGGTGATACGGGAAAATACCAGGACATTTTCTACAGAAACCGGGCGTTCATCTGTGTTGTGGATCTGGATCAAGATGTTGGCGGCAATTATCAATTTTTTACGCTTTCAGTGATCCGACTGCAATTTGAAGGCGGTGTAAAATGTATATTATAATTTCAAATTAACGTTGGCAGCAAATAGCAATAGTTTTTGCAGTGAAATATGACGTATTTTTTTATAAAATATAAAATATTATTAGTGTTAATATTTAATCCTTGACGTAATTCATTTAATTTTAAAGACCATTCATTCAAAACAGTTGAAATTTACCAATTTTTAAAATGATTTTTGTTGTCTAATGGGCACATAAAATATTAGGCCTAAATTATTTTTTAATTGTGTGTTGCGAAAAAAATCCATAATTTTTTTTGGGGGGGCATTCAAAGATTGTATGTGTGAAGTTTAGGCTAATCTGTTAAAAGATGCCTGGTAAATGTTCGTTCAATAGTTTTGGCTGACTGTTGAAGAAATTAAATACTCAAAGTGGTTGCGCCCTTTTGAAGATGACCAGTATAAGGTTTATTGTACATTTTATAAATCGAAATTTGATATAAGTCACAGTGGGTTGAATGGAGTGAAAATTCATGGAAAAGGTAAGAAGCATTTGGAACTAGCCTCTGCCCTACTCCAAAGTGTTTTTTTATTATAATAACTAGGCCCGATGTACAATATAATGTTCGACCGTTTAACGAAGGAATTTTTTTTGCACCGCGTCTTACTGACCGTTTGGGCTATACGCCCCCGAAGGTATTTTGTGGTCAAAAAGGGTCACCATAAAGTCATGAATTTTTGTTCCTCTAACTGAGTAGACACCCTGTAATAATAATAATAATATGAGAATGAGGGAACACCCGCTTTGGTGGTCGTATGGTCTAAGCCGTTATTCTCATAATTAGACTTGACTGCTGGACGAGGGGGTCGGGGTTTGAATCTCAGTTGGGTGTATCGAGCGTAGTTTTTTTTCTAAATGATTTCTCATGCTCTCTCCACACAAATGTGGGTACACTTCCTCTAAATCTAAACCTCATCATTACTAATACATTAATGTAATTAGTACATAGAAGACCACCTAAATACATATTAAGATATGATGCTAAGAAAATAAATATATGATATTGATATGTTGGATCATTCGACCATCAATTTGGGCCTCACCAACTCATCAAACTTTTCCATCCAGACCAGGGGTGGGAAACATATTTCTCATTGTAGCCACAAGTGTGGGGAATGAGAAATGAAATTCATCACACCATGTAAGAATGGAGAAGTTAGGTCACTCAATCGATAATTTAAACAACGCACACTGTTAGAACAAGTTTATACAAAACATCTTCACTTTGACTACTCATTTACAACTGCCTCATACGCAAAAATGAAAATTGTTCAGATTGAAAATGTAAAAATAATTTAAAATTAAACACTAAAATCCTTTTGGCTGAAGGCAGAGTTGAAACTAAGGGTTCGGAAAGAGAGCGGAGGGGAGTATTGAGGTGACAGTGTCGCGTCATTGACTTGTTCGGAAAGAGGGATGCTCCCGATGATAAGCAGGAGATATAAAGCTACAACCAGGACACGCCATCAGGGAAAAATTTAATTTACTGTAAGAGCTGACAAACTCAAATTCACCAATTTTTATATGGCCGATTCACCACTTGTGGTGATTGACGACCGAGTTGCTCACCGTGGCTCTAGATTAAATGTCTTTGAAAAAATTAAGTCAAAGATTTTTCTACCAAATGTATAATAAATAGTTAAAGAAGCGAGTTAAATTGTCCATTTTTTTTTATATGCCTCAGGCTGTAGAGTCGGAGAGTCAGAAGCACTTTTGAGTGGCGTCTTAAACCCCCTACACATCATCCAACCCGACTACCCAACGATTGGGACAACCAAGTTGGTTGCGACTCTACATTCCTCTCGACACAACATTCTGACTAGTCGTACTAGTGATTCTGATCTTGGACATACACCATGCCTCCGTCTCTTTCAAAGCACCAAAAAATCGAAATAGCTCTCTCAGCCAACATAACAAACCCCAAAAAAGTCACAAAATAAAAGAAAAATGTTGGCGAAGAAGTGGTTACAATAAAGAAAAAAGTTCACACACTTACGATTATTTAAAGAGTTCGATAATATTAATGATTCCGTAATTTTTTTACGAATTAATGAAGTGTGTTTCTTTGAACTCCTCTGTATGGTTAAACCATCCATTGAGAAACAGAACACTAAATATTATGTTATAAACAGACTTTGTTTCCAAGAAACGCTTTTAAATGAATGAGAATGGAACCACGAGCTGTGGAGCAATTGTACCAACCACGCTACACACTCTACAACCTGACAGGCTAAACGGGGAGTGGGGGGCTAAGTCGGGTGGTCCTTTCCATCCATCTTAGGGTTCCGACCATTTTCGTCGAACGATAGGCCTACATACTATACAACCCGACATGTTGTCCTGACCGTTGAGTTTGATGGTGTGTAAGGGGCATTAAGTCGGAGTTTGTAAAAATGTTCCGACTCTTGAAATAAATAAAAGCTTATAATATTATAGCACTATATGATAAATATATAATTTTAATTCTATTCTTTTATTTTTGTATGGCTGATATTTGTAATTTTAACTAATAAATTTATTCAACTATATATTCACAATGCCAAAGAAGCTTCCCATGAAGTCATCTGTATTTGAACATTTTATTGCATTAAATTTGTTATCACCAAATAATATACATTAGCCATTTTCGAAGGAGTTTGACAGAAAAATAGAGGAGTCGGACAATACTGACCTAAAGCGTCCATAGCCCTTTCTGCCTGTCTGGACTATCCACATTTAACTACAGAGTGGGGTATGAAGGAGAAAGGCAGAATTTATAGGGAGCATGATCACATTTTTGTGAAGGGATATTGGAAAACCATTTAATAAAAACTAACCACATTAGACCGGAACGAGATTCAAACCCGGACCTATCTGTCACCAGCCAAACAGACTATACGAGCATAACGTTTAATTGCAATGACCATCAATGTGAGTGTGTCAATTTGTCCTGAGGTCCATTACAATTGTTTATGATTGAAAGTATGTGTACAGTAGCCTCGTGGCTTCTTTGGTGCTGACTAACAGCTGACAGCTGACAGTCAACATTTAGGTTTATACCTAAATTTTGACTGTTAGAAATGACAGCTGCTAAACACATGTTTTTGCAGATCATATGGTTTGGCGTAGGGATACATAATTTGGTCTGGTAGCTTTTCAAAGCCGTCAGCTGTGAGCTGTCAGTCAGCACCAAATAAGTCATGGGGCTGCTGTGTCAGGAATAGGAACGTATTTGGGTCGGTTGGAAAAGAAACCATAGTTGAAACTACAATACAGATTATGTAAAGACAGAAGCAACCTGACAAGGATTTGAACACCGGTTTTATGGACCACCTGCTCTACCAATTGAGCACTCCAGGATCTCCTCCGTATCAGGGTGTCATTCAACTATTTGAACACCCACTTCAGTGGCCGATGGATCTAAGGTGTCACTTTCTCTATAGACTAGGCTGCTGACGATTAGGATATTGGAGTTTGAATCCTGGTCGGATGTACTGAGGGTGTTTAGATAAAAATTGTTCTCAACTCTCCGTCCGTATAAATGTAGGTACACTTCCTTTAAATTCAACCTTAATCATCCCTAAAACATTAGGGTAATTAAAATTTTTATTTATTTATTTCTTTGAGGTATTTAACATGCACTTTCTGAACTTATTGATTATATCACCACACGAGAATTTCTATGAGCAAGAGCGAAATGACTACTAATTTTGTCAGGAAAGGTATTTTAACATGGGCCTAACTACCAGGGTTCCTTTACGTGCCACAATCGACATAGGTCTGACAGCCTTACTTCCTCTCCGAAGAGTGCTGTGCAACAGATTTTTATCGCTAAAAAAATGTGTCAACCCTGGCTGGGTTTGAACCCACGAGCATTGAGTCCTGAGGCGAGCACTTTACCCCGAGACCACCCAGGTTGGCTTTAACTATTACAGGAGTGTGGAACCTGAATGGGTAGTAATACATGGGGGGTGAGCTGGGAACTATGTAAACTGATATGGAGGAGCTTCCAGATAGCTTGTTTGGTAGAGATGTCAGTGGTGCGTAGAGCCAGTCGACCAGGTCTCAAATCCCTGTCTAGATGTCATTTCTCCATAGCTAAACACTCGCTCAACAAGCATGAAATCTGAAAAGACAATGTTTGTTTGAATACAGAATAAGTTTGTTTTAAAATTGTGTTGCCCTCACAACGAGAAAACTATGAAAATATTAGGGTTCCACCCTGAGTCTTGTCTGCTAAAATATTTTATAGGTATTTTAGACACCCTTGACTCAGTCGGTAGCGTGTTTGTCTACTGAGCTAAGGAGTCCTGGGTTTGATTCCTGGCATAGCCGAAAAATTTATAATTGGTGAAATGTGGGCTTCCCCATTCTCAGGGATGAATTAACTGGCCGGGGGTCTGGGTGTTGTGTCTGTTCTAGATTTAAGTTAATTATAAGTCCTAAGTTGATATAGGTTCAGAAAGTCCACATTAAATACTTCTAATAAATGAAAATGATAGTAATTTATATGTCAAATTGGTTTATTATTATTATTATTATATTTTAACTGTCTGTTTTATTTTGTTTACAGGTCCAACAAGTGTTGACAAACGAAATAAATATCATGATGGAATGCAAAATGTGCTTCAACATATTTCGTAGTTTAGCTAATCTCCTTGCTCATAAGAGATTCTATTGCCAAGAACGATATGGTTTAGTGTTTGGGGATTTGCCAGACAAGCGGAACAAAAATAAAGTGGTAAGTTTCTTCCCGTTCATAGCTTCATATTTTTCTGGCTCAGTGTTTTTTTGTTGTTGTTGTTGTTTTTATATCAAAGCTCTACTGATTTTTATCTTGTATGAATTTTAAGGAGAGGTATTAAATTTCTCCTCTTAGGACATCATATTTCATATATTTGGAAAATAGCAACCGGATACGAAATCAAACCCAGGACTGTAGGATCAAAGCACCAATGCTCTATCACTCAGTTAACCAGGACCTGTCCCATGGTCAGGGTAATCCTTCCCTCATTATATAATAATAATATTTAGCACCGCGTCTTACTAACCGTTCGGGTTATACGCTTTAAGTACTAATTACTCTAATGGATTAGGAATTGATAAGGTTGAATTTGAGGAAGTGAACCCGCATTTGTGTGGAAAACCATTTAGGGAAAACCACCCTCAGTTCACCCGACCGAGATTCGAACATCGATCTTCTCGTCCTCAGCGGTCGAGCTCAACACGACTACCGCGTTAGCCAACTACGCCACCGAGGCGGGTCTTCCCTCATTGCTTAAGACAAAATCTATGATGGAAGTGTGGGAATTCATTGGCTACTTAGAGCTATCATTGATACCACAGCCACTGGAGGCTCTGTAGTCGGCTTTATGCTGATGTTCATATAATATTAGCACTGAATATTGTACTAATTGCACCATAAAGTCGACCTTAGAGTTCGCTGGTGGTTGTGCCATCGATCATAGCTCTAAATTAGCCAATGAATTCCACACTTCCGTCATAGACATTGACTAACTAACTAACAAAATTTTGAGTCAAGAATTACCTTGAGTACGGGACGAATCCTGGGAGGCTCAGGGGTAAAGCTTCGGCATGATTAGCTAAGGGTCCTAGATTCGATTCCTGTGTTCAGGTTAAGGGCTATGCAGTATATCACAACAAACCGGTTTAATATTAACATCGATATACCAATAGTACAATTTCGGATGTAGCAATATATCGTCCACCACGGTAGGGTTAACACTTAATGGCTGGATTAGCTACATTTAGGAAAAGTATCATAAGGAACAAAGCCTTAAACTTTTGATAGCAACCTCATTAACTTTCACAAGCACCCTTTCAACGTTAATAATTTATATAGGCTGTTCATTCAGTGACCTGGGAATCGGGGTTATGTAAGGAAATTTTGCTTGGTCAGGGAAGAGTCAAGGAATTTTATTTTATTTCTGGAATTTTTACACATTCACAAAAAAAACTGTAACAGTCAATGTACTTGTTGAGCTTAGTAAGCTAAATTCTCAAGTCCATCATTTGATTTTTATGTTGTCTTTAGCCAGAGTTGAGTCATGGTTATACGCATGTGTGGGAATTTGATTACATTATAGGAAGAAGAAATTTAAAAATGAATGTGTCTCACAACATTAATTTTAAACTGTACTGGTGTAAGACAATCTTTTAAATCTATTGATATAATCTCTTTGAAATCTAATCATCCAACGACTCATTGATATAGGCTGAAATCCTTTAAACCCTTGATATAGTGACGCAATTTCAAAATATGTATGTGTCCAGAAATAGTACATTTTATGAAATAATGTTTGTAATATACTTAATAGTTTTATAAGTATTGGCTGGAAAAGTTGGGAATTTTAAAATATAATTTGGGTGGACACAATGTTAACATTGTTGTCAACAAGATTTTTACTAACAGCATGAGTCAGACACGTTGAATAAACAATTTAAATAACTTATTTTAACAAGAAAGTTAGTCAAACAATCCAGCTCATTATTAGTAAAGTGCCTGCCTCAGGACCCGATGTTCGTGGGTTCAAACCCAACCACGGCCAACATATTTTTCTTGAGCGATAAAAATCCATAGCACAACTTTCTTTGAAGTGGAAGGTAAAACTGTCTGTCCCGTGTCGATTGTGGACATGTAAAAGAGCCCTGGAAGATATGTGAAGATACATTTCCCGGTAAAATCGATAGGAGTTTTCACGTTTGCTCATAGAAATTCAGTGTGGAAGGCAACAGGGGACCATCACACTTTATAAACTCCCCTAGTGGTTTCCTACCAGATGGCGCAGGCGGCACTAACCAGCCGAAGGACTGAGTGCATGCCGAGCGCCGTAGGGATAGAAATCACATCAAACCAACCTTCGGGTTGTCGACTTAGGAAGAAGATTTGAGTTACAGGTGTAAAAGTGCTTGTGTATAGTCACATTATTATTTTGGGAGGGTTTCAGACAGAATCAAATTTGTTACAGTGTGGAGCCATAGGCTAGAAAATAAAGTGTGTATATTCCGTTCACGATAGGTTTTTACCTGGATGACAGTTTGAAAATCATTTAGGTTTTGGGTCGCCAACACTTGTAAAAGATCACTAGTTTTGTTATAAATGTAAAGATCTTTAATTACCTGTTAAATATTACATTTAAAATAACGTAAACTTAAGTTTTCTCATACTATTTAATTTTTTTAAATACTTTCTTTTTATCCAACTCGAAACAATATTTTAAACATAATTAAAAATACTTATTTTTCGTTTTGGAACGTTACTGATTTAGTATAATATAGTGCACACTTCAATACCTTTTTAATACAGGCATCGTATTTTCTTGGAAAAGAGAAAATTGTTGTCATTTTTTTACATACAATACATGATTTTATGATTATTTTATTGTATTATGAAATATTTAACCGAATAAAATATTTTCATCAACTGGGTGTCTGCATCATTGTAAAAAACTTGTTTACCATTATGTTCAATCATATGGTTTAAAATTCGTCAGTCGCCATTTTGAAGCTATGTTCGTTAGAAGTTTTTGTGAAAGTGGTGTTAATATATTTTTAAGTGGAATGAAACTATAAATAAACTTTGTGTCCGACCTCAAATAAATATATAAATAATATTGACCTAAATTACTGTGGTTAACTATCACATTAATATATTACCATCTGTTTTCATTACAGTCATCCAAAGTGATAGATGTCAGCTGTTGGCGTAGTGATATATTAGGGATTACTTCTAGTAACATTTTGAGCTGTCATTCAGGTAAACTTAGCTCGTGAATGCCTTATACTTTCATCCTCAACACAAACTTGTTTTGTTGACTGTAGGTCAACCAATTTCCATTTACAGCTGACTTCCTTTTTGTTATCAACTTCCTTTCTAACTAACCTAAGATGACAAGAGATACATATTGCTTCGACAAGAAAAAGCAAACATGATAGTATAAATCTTTAGGAATTGGGTTTATTTTAAAATGTCCTTGCAGCCTTGTGTATCTGGAACTGGTAATTCAGTATACACATTTTTAAAAAATAGACCTGTATAATCATTTTAGAAAAATAGAACCAACATCCATTTTTATAAGTCACTTAGAACGAAGGTTAACTCTCTCAAACTCAGCTGGACGGATTTTTCTTGTGCGATAAAAATTCATATCACAACTTCCTTCGGAGGGGAAGTATAGCCGTCGATTGTGTCGTGTAAAAGAAACCTGAAAGCTATGTGAAATGCCTTTACCGGTAAAATTGGTAAGCACTTTCACTCTCGCTCTTAGAAATTCAGTGTGTTGATAAATAAATAAATAAATAATTAGTCGTTTCATAAAGTGCTAAGTTAAATTCCTCAAATAAACAAATGACTCTCACAGATGGAGAGACATCGGTTTATCTGTGGATGGAATGACTGTAATATGAATATTTGGATAAAATTTTGGTCATCCTGCCAATATAAAAATAGCAAAATAACCAACATGTTCAAATATTTTCAAGAATATTAACTCGTTATTCTTATTTAATTTATTTGATGTTGCTATTTTGAGATTATAAGCTGAAAAAGATTTCTTCACTTAAATATTTATTCCCGGCATCATTTCTAGGCACAAGTTTCTTTCCCTACTATAGGTCGTGGCTGTTAACAAAATACCCCTGTTTTATATTCCTCCCCGCTTCCCCTCCTCATTGCTAAACACATCCATGAAAACTAAAAGAAAGAATTAAATCGCGATGTATTGTGAATACGTACAGATTTAACGCAGACAATATATTACAATGTCACAATCCTCTAGCTCTAGCCAAGATGTCTTTTTTTTTTAACGAATTGAAATTTAATTTCAATATATATATTTAATAGACTTTTCTACAGAAAGAAAGAAAGTGTAAACTGATAAATACATTTTACCGGAATGCATGGTTTCACAATAAAAAATTTACTCGTTGCATATAACCTGAACAGATAGTAAGATGCGACGATTTAAAAAAATGACCGCTTTGGCGCTCGAATGGTGTAAAGTCTCACAATAAACTATACTGCTGATTATGGGGAGATTGGGCTCAAAGCCCGGTCAGATGTACCAAGGGTGTTATTTTCCTGAATGGTTCTCCATGCAAATGGGGTTACATTTCCTCTAGCTTCAACACTCCACATCCTTAACTAATAAGCATAATTAGTACATATGCATACAACCTAAACAGGTATTAAGATGTGGTGCAAAAAAAGATAATTAAAAAACTAAACTATTTGTGGTCCAGGTGGAGGACCCAACATTGATCATCCAACCGGAGCCCGTCCCACCCTCTCCGACGTGCAACCGGGATATTTGGAGGACCAGTGACGATGTATCCGAGGAGGAAGACGAGGAGGACGACTTGGTCGAATGGAGGAATAAACCGGCAGAGCCCACCATCCTCCCCGCGTTCACGCCCATCCTACCCGCCGGCAACCAAAAGAAGAGTTTGGGCCGGGTCATAAACAAGTTGGTGGAGAACGCCGCGAAAAACTTGACGCGGCCCCAGAAAGGTGTCGCGGAACAGAAACCTCAGCGCCATCGTCTCGTCCATCTTGACGCCTTGAACCATACATCGGCATTTCAAACTTTAAAGTTTGTCAGGTCAACGAATAATAAACCTTTTGATCTGATAAGTGAACAGGTATGGGAAAATTTTCACAATTTAATTTTTGTGTTACTATAATTAATTTTTCTGGCCATTAGGTCATGATAGTCCGGTTGTTTGTTCGACTTTTGGACCAAGAACAGTTACTTTGAATATAGGTACGATATATTTAGATCTTTGAAAAAAAATCTTGTGCACAAAATATTATTATTAGGTGTTTTGTTATACGACAGGTCCATTCCTTTTGTCAGTGAACTTAGACTGCTAATGCGCCCTGTCCTCTGCCTCCTTCCTAAGCTCCTCTTTCCCTCAACCTTGCCTTATATGACGTTGTTCCAAAGGCACTTCTTTTAAGGATTTTTCCGATACAGAAGAATTGTATCCAACCATACAACTTAGATAAAACAATTAATAAACACCATTTGGAGACAATTTTCTTAATAATTAGGTGTCATCTATTGAAAGTGAACAATTATATGAGGTAAATCAAAAAACATTTACTTTATCAGATAGAAGTAGTATTGTAACCATGAAAATTTCCTACCTTTAGATTATGATGGATTTTGACAACTTGTGTTGCCCCGAACAAATAAAAAAAGGTGGTTTTTACAACTCTGTGTGACTTACCGTTTGTAACCGAGACTATAGCTGAAACAATTTAATGTGTTTATTTTAAACTTTATCTTTAAATATTTTATAGTCATAACCTGAAGCTAAATCATTATATTGATCCAGCCCTACACTTAAGAATAATTTACTGATATTTGAATATTTTTTAAATGGTTTTAACAATTTGGCTGTCGACCTTGAGGGAATCTTTGGGTAAAAGTGCTTGCCTAAGGACCAGATGTCCCTGCATTCAAACTTAGTGATTAATACATCCGGACATGTTCCCTGGGCGATGAAACGTTAGTCCTGGCTAATCTTTCCACAAAACTGGTCTATGAGTGATGTAACCTTGACACCCATCTTCATCTTCATCATGAACTATTTCCAGCCTGTCGCCGGGTTTGTTTTGTAAAATACCTCCATCTTCCTGTGTCCTTCCGCCATTCTTCCTCCCATACCCTCTTCCACTCTTCTCCTCTCATTTGCACAGTTGGTGCTATCTGTTTCTCCCATCTCTTCTTTGGTCTCCCTTGCAGTCTCTTCCCTACATACTTCATATCCAATCATCTTCTTGGAATCCTCTCTCCTTCCATCCTCATTACGTGTCCATACCATCTCATCCTAGCTTCCTCTACTATCTCATGTACTCCAACTCTAGACCTTACATCTTCATTCCTGATCCTATCTCTTCTGGTGACATCTAGCACGCTCCTGACACACATGTGTGTGTGTGTGTGTGTATATAATATATTGTATAATCAGTGTTAAACCTAAGCAGGTAACCATCCTCTCATCGTAAGCCTGGGGTTTGCTATGTGACAGGTTGCAGAGCTCACAGGGATGATGTCTGAGAAGCATGTGGTGCTTACACCGGAAGGCCAGGTGGCATCGGAAAACGCAGCTGCACTTTTAAGGCTTGGTGACGTCCCTTTACAATCTGTACAGGACAGCCATCTGTTACTTCCGAAAGATCAAGTCTGTAAACTATGTGAGTGTAATGGTATTTTAATGGTCTTGCAGTGAACTCTCAATTTGCCGTCACGGTGGACAGAAGAAGAACCATGCGGTGCATTCATAATCATGGTTACCAGTTATATATAACATTTTTTTATTTAATTACAAATCATACAACTAGGGATATGCGAAGTCAAATTCTTTGATCAAAATCGAATTTGTATTGAATATATAAAATATTCCGAAAGCCTAATTGAAGCTAGAATTTTTTTTTACTTGTATATGTTGAAAAAATTATTATATTGTGGGTATTTATACAACTTTAATACACTAAATTACAATAATAATAATATTTAGCACCGCGGCTTACTACCCATTCGGGTTATACGCTTTAAGTACTAATTACTCTAATGGATTAGGATTTGGTAAGGTTGAATTAGAGGAAGTGAACCCGCATTTGCGTGGAGGGAGAGTGGAAAACCATTTAGGAAAAAAACCTCAGTTCACCCGACCGAGATTCGAACCTCGATCTCCCCGTCCTCAGCAGTCAAGCTCAACACGACTAGCGCGCTAGCCAACTACGCCACTGAGGCGGGTAAATTACAATAGTATTATTTACTATTATTCAATCACACAACCATTTATGTCATATACACACTCTTTACTTTGAACGTTCTTTTGGCGGATTACAATATGTCCCTATACTATAGGCAATGTGCGCCAGTACTGGTGGCGCGACTCTTGATGACTTCGTAACTTCTTGCAGGGAAAATCTGAGCGTCATTCTGTTTACTGCGATCAAATTCTTGAAAATCCTAAAACATAACTCATCGTTTCTTGTAAACTACTTGGACAATCACAATTTGTTATAAAAACCTTAAAAGACATGAGGATATTATACAAAAATTCCCATATTCCAATTGGTTTGTTTTGAAAAAATTGTTTTATAATGAAAGAACTATAATGACGTTTTTAGTTCAAACACATTTTCACTCTTTGTAAAAGTTTTTTTCTTAATTGAGATAAATGGGTAGTACAAGAGTACGGAATTATCATCATGAACTGGATTTTATTTTGATATAAGACTAATTCCTCTAACACCAATACTTTTCACAGTTGGAATATGAGAATTTTTATAATATCCTCATATCTTTTAAGGTTTTTTTTATAACAAATTGTGAATAAACTATTGTGATTGTCCAAGTTTACTAGAAATGATAAGTTATGTTTTATAATTTTCGAGTATTTGATCTCGGTAAACTTGATGCCGCTCAGATTTTTCATGCAAGAAGTTAAAAATGTGTCCGTCTTGCGCGCTCGTGTCGTGTTTTCAAATATCGTCTACACTTTTCACGGTGCCTATAAGCTACTCAATAGTGAAACCGTGCAAGTTAAGCATGCTACCTTTAAGGCTAAATGAAGTGTACATAACAACTGAAAATGGGTGTTGGGGGTGGGATCTATATTGGACAAATGTGTGTATTTTGGGCTGTCAGTATCGTTACCTGATCCGACACCTTAGCTCAGTCGGTAGGGTGTCTTCCTACTAAAATAAGGATCCAGGGTTCGACTCTCTACATGGCTGAAATTTTTTTATCATTGGTGAAATGTGGGTGTCCCCTTTCATAGTGATGAATTAACGGCCGGGGGGCTGATTGTTGTGTCCGTTAGAGATTTAGGTTGGTTTATAAGTCGTGTGCGGTCTAGGGGTAAGGTGTCAGACTTCTGTGCTGGGGGTCCGGGGTTCAATCCTCGGTCCTGGCACAGACTTATCTGATTACCAAACCCTTCCTTCACCTCTGACAAGACATCTTGTGAATGTGGGGAATGCCAGGCCTCCACCGTGGTTCGGATTCCACGTTAAACTGTAGGTCCTCCATTTCATCTCACAATCACCCTAACATTACACATTAGCGTAAGTGCGTATAACCCGAACGGGTAGTAAGACCCGGTGCTAATAATAATAATAATAATATAAGTCGTGTGCTGATATAATCAGTTGATTCATTTATATTTGGAAGAAGGTACAGGAAAGGTGAATATAAACGGGTTGAACACAATATGGCTTTTACAGTGAAAAGAAGAACACAGCTCACACTTTACACTGCTGCCAATGGACAAAGAGGTTTTGGTTGCCTCTTAAAGAAAATCGATCATTCCATCGGGATTCATCAGCAGGGAGTGAGTGAGAAATGCGCAATGCAACTTCCTAAAAGAGAATACTAAAAAAACACAAAAGGAAGAAAATAGAAAATTGTAAAGAATGATAGGACACATAAATAGGTACATGTAAAAGGTATAACACCCTTTTATATGTTTCTATCCACCTTTCCTATACCTTCTTCCAAATATAATACAATTACCTCATAAAGCGAAAAGAGGTTTTCCTTATAGAGATAAATCAGTCAATTCAGAAAGTTCACATTAAATCACTCCAATAAAAAAAAGTTCTTAGAAACCAGTTAAAATTACGGTTAAAGTAAATTTACATCTTCAATTAGTGCAAAATCAAGCAAGTAAACAGAAACTAATTTCCAAGCTGTGTGTTGGTAAAATCATTTGTTTTAATGACTATTTATTATTTACTATTTAAAAGTTAAAATAATATTTTGGTCGTTTGCTCACTCTCCTTCTTTTCTTTTTCTGGAGGTGATGCTACATTCTCTACTCGCAAAACACTAGCGCACCACATGAAGATGCTTCATGACGATTATAGAACGTGCTACCCCTGCCCTTGTTGCAAAAATACATTCTACAATAATTGGAGTGTGCATCGACATCTTCTGAAAGGTAAGTGATCTCTGTTTGTGCTTTATTTGATCTAGTTTATACGTCTTAGTGGAGGACACGAGAATGAAGTTTGTGAGGAGCATGTTAGCTGTCACGAAGAGAAACAGGATTAGGAATAGTGTGGAACGGTATCTCTTTGTAGGACCGATAAAACATAAATGGCTTAGTTCAAGCGTGTGTCCAGTACAACTTAGTAAATCATGTTAGTTTTTGGTCATAAAACTTGTAAAAATATATAATCTGAGACTTGAATCCTTGAATCTAAATATCCTTAAGGAATTGAAGATTTGAGCATCCGTCCTCTAATACACACACACACACACACACACACACACATGATTTTCCTTGCTTTCATTTGCAGTGCATCGTAAAACAAATGAACAAATCCGCAAACTTCGACCACAAATACAGAAAAAGGCTTTCAAGAAACTTAAAATAGACAACAACTCTCAGAGTTCCGAAAAGTCAGAGCCTTCTACCCAATCAGCTGCAGTTAAGGAGCAAAATCGGATCGACCAAGAAAACCTGGTAAGAGACTTGATGACGATCTGGCTAGATTTGGTTCAGATCAATCATTTTGTAAATACAAATCTTAATTTTATCTACAAATTCTGAATAAAGTATGAAAATAATAGGAAATAGAGTAAATGTTTACGTTTTCACTAAAATGCATTCATTAGAACATTAATAAATTCACTTGAGTGTTAAATAATTTTTGTATCTCAGCATCTTACTACCTGTTCAGGTTATACGTTTATATACTAATTATGCTAATGGTTTTAAGAATTAGGAATGTTATATTTAGAAGCAGTGTACCCACATTTGTGTAAAGAGAAAGTGGAAAACCATTTTGGAAAAACGGCCCTCAGTACACCCAACCAAGATTCGTGCCTCGATCTCGCCCTGCCATTGGTGTCTAGTCTACTGCAAGAATAGCCAGTCAGACCATGCGGTGTTAAATTAAATTAATAATCTAGTTTCTGGTTGATAAGTGTTACTTATAATGAATGCTATATTCATGATGATGATGATGATGATGATTATTATTATTATAACATTCGTGCATTCAGGTAAGTGTTAAATTTATGGTCTGGAGTTTGGTTGTTGTGTTGTTTTTTATTGTTGTTTTGAGGTTGCAGTATTAGAGCTCTAAAACTTTTTTTTTTGTGACTAGATCTCTTAAGAAGCATTAATCTCTTATATACTCTTAATAATTGTCATGCAAACTATAGTGATGGAGCCCCCAAATTTTCAGAAAAGTCTTTTTCCTACTTTTTCCAAATTGAAATAAATAAGAATGATGAAACAATTTAAATATTTTATTTATTATTAATAATTATTTCTGGAATGTATCACAGAATAAATCTATATTAATAAAATAAATAGTCTGTTTGTCTGTCATGAGCATTGCGCGATTATTATCGCAAACAAAGGTCTGAAATTTTTAATATTAATAGCCCTTGTGCCCAAACAAGTGCATCTCAAAGTTGGAATTAAAAAAATTAAAGTTTTATTATTAAAAATTGGCTCGAAATAAATAAAATTAAGAGGAGTTTTATTTTAAAGAATTGTTCGAGGTAGTGCAATGAACTTCTGCTAGTGATTAACAAACGAAACATTTATTAATTAAAAACAATGTAAAATTAGGATTCAATAAAGACATTTCCTATTCCTAAGCAGTCATATACATACCACCATCCATGTTCGATTACGAAATTTACAGACGATTTTCAGTAGAGGTTCATCATATTTTTCCTGATTGAGTTAACCTTGAACACCTGAACAATTGTATCATACAAATACTGACATTTTGTGAGACTTGTTGGGGATAAAACTTTTTTTTTTTTTTTTTTACTTTTTAG
>CABEEJ010004826.1:0-21265 GCA_901482245.1 Timema douglasi | reverse complement strand
TATAGAAAACTGATGATGCTGATGATAAAAATAATAATAGATAAGAAAATAATGATATTTAAAAAAAAAAAAAATAATAATGTTAATTTGAAAAATAATAATAATTTATTTCTACAATATTATTATTATTTGTCAAATTAACATTATTATTATTTAAAAAAATATATTTTATTATCATTATTTTTTATTATCATTATTTTATTATCTATTATTATTTTTATCATCAGCATCATCAGTTTTCTATAAATATTAACCTTAATCAAGGAATTAATCTTTGCTCCCAAAAACAGTTGGTACAATATGTTTCTAACAGTTACTTTAAAAAAATTCAAAATGGAGTAATCCATTGTTTGTGTTATATGTACTTTCTTCTTCTTTGTGTGTGATAAAGGCAACAATGCCGAAATATTATTCTATTTGTGTTAAAATGTGTGTGTGAATACTTCTACTATAGAAGACAGAAGAAAGGAAGAAGATGTCACCTTTGTGCATTGGACTCTTCCCACATTTTTCCTCTTTCCCTAGGTGGGCTTTCTTCATCAAATTTATTCTTAATAGTTTATTTTTTCTTTTTCTTTATTTTTATCAATTTCCTTTATTATAAAATAAGGACTGAACAAATAATTCGACACCTTAAGTCAATCAGTAGCATAGCATGTCTTTCTACTGAGTTAAGGGTCTCGGGTTCAATTCCAGGCATGGCCGAAAGATTTATCATTGGTGAAATGTGGGTTTACCCTTTCACATTGACAAATTAACTGCCGCGGACTGAATGTTGTATCTGTCCTAGTTTTAAGTTATATTATACGGCCTAGCAATCCAGTAGTGGAAAATATATGACTTTAATAAAAAAAATTATCTGGGCCACAGGTTAGAAACAATACTGGCTGTATAAAGTAAAACTAAACCAATTGTTAAAAACGGTTTAGGAATATCTTTTAGTGTACTGGTAATTTGTCGGCCACTTTATAAAATTCTTATTGATCTCACATGGTGACTACAGACAGCGGAAGCTTGCAAAAGACGGGAAATTCTTTTATGTCTAGGAAAACAGGGACATTTCAGGGAATTTATCAAAAATAAAGAAAAGTCAGGGCATTTAAATACTTGACATTTAAACACAAAAGTGAAAGTTGTTTTTTTCCCCTCGATGTAAACAAATTGCATTGCCTAGATATATCGGTCTAAACACGAGATGGTTGTATGAGGTTTGTTTTATAACACATTCACACAGAGACACAAATTTCGCCTAATTAAATATTAGAAGATGGACAAGAACTTATAAGAATGTTGATGTTGTTAGCTTAGCATTTTTTGAAAATTTGTTAACATTGTTAAACGAAAAAATTCCCACAAACTAAGTAATATTGTAAAAGAAAAGGGTTAGGTTTAAAACTTTTTTTTAAATGTTGTTGGTAAATCCAGGGAAAATTGGGGAATTTTATAATAAAAGTTTTGTATTCACCTTGTTTTATCAAACCTGTATAAATTGAGATAATCTTCTGGGACTTTTTTTTTCTGGGGAGCCTCATAAAAGTAAATTTTACAGAGTATTATCATTTCCTTTTTATCTATCGGTACGTCTAACAAAATTGGTCGACATGTTGGTGAAAACAAATAACAAAATCGATAGATAAATGACACAAGGAAAAAAATGTAACACAACTCAATGAAAGAATAACATTCGGTTAACTCTTTGCTTAAAACCGGATCACCCGCTTCATTGGCCGAGTGAGTTAAGTCGTCACTCTTGTGTTGGACTGGCCTGCTTATGACGAGGAGATCGGTGTTTGAATCCCGGCCAAATCTACTGAGGTTTTTTTTTTTTTACAAAATGGTTTCCCACTTTCTTTCCACACAAATGCAGGTATATATCCTCTAAAATGCATCCTTCCTCTTCCCTACCTCATTAGACTAATTATCATACATGCGTATAATCTGAAGAGGTGTTAAGACGCGGTGATAAACATAATCTGATCCTTGTACATCTCATACATATTAAATTAGTAATGTAAGTAGGGAAAAAGTAAATAATTACAAGGATGTTACAGATACAGGTCCTGGATTTCAATGGAATAGAAAATTACTTCAAATTTTAAAAAAAAAACCTGAACAACCCTATAAAGATGAACAAAAACTCACAATAAATGTTACAAGACTAAATCAAACATGCACTTTACAAAATGTAAAATGCAGTGAAAAGCCTTCACCAACTAAACTCTTGCATTCTGCTCAGAAATAATATTGATTTTCAAATGTGCTTCATAAATAATAGCTAATAACTATTAGAGGTATCTCACTATTACCAACATGCTACAAAATTTGATCAAACATGATTTTTATGAGATTGACACCATATGCAGATGAAATTGTTTGGGGATCGTCTGTGTGGATTTTGACGAAATAGATCAACGGATCAGATTTTTACTATTCGATAAACATTAAAATTTAAAAAAAATGGGAATACAACATTACGGTATATCACTTAAATATAGGTTTTTAAAATGCCTATGATTCGGTTAAAAGAAACAAATTACATTATATTTTAGTCAAGTTTGGGATACCCAAAACAACTTGTCTAGCTAACTGAGGTACGTATGACGGATACACGTGGCAGGGTTTGGGCTGGAGATCACATATCAGATACTTTCGAAACCCACAATAATTTGAAACAAGGAGCTGAGCTTTCCCCATTACCTTTTAATCTAGTCTTATAGAGTATGCTCTTAGCTTGTTGCAAGAGAGTTTGGAAGGCTCGACATTAAACACTACATTGCAGTTATTAGGATAATCAGATGATTTAGATATCTACTACAAGAAATGCAGACATTCATTTTATTTGAAGATTGTAAGGAAACAGGATTAGAAGTGAACGCTGAAATACTTAGTATATCACACAGATTAAAGACGATAATTTAATGAGCTTACTTTGAACAACATATCATTTGACAGAGTTTAATGAGTTTAAATATTTAGGAACAATTTTAACAAGCAATAATGATATTACAGTGGAAATTAGGAAAATAATACAGAAGGAAATCTATACTATTGCTCAGTTAGGAAGCTGTTAACCTCTCGCCTACTTATATAAAACCAAGAATATATAAAATAATAATTTTACCAGTTCTCTAGATGTGTATGAAATATGGTATCTTAGCCTACATGACAAAAATGAATTAAGAGTGTTAAAAAAAACAAGATGCTTAGGTAGATATTTGATCAAAAAAGAGACGAAGATACTGGGGAGTGGAGGGGTTACGTAATGATGAGTTACACACCATTTATTAATCACTAAAACTTGTTGATACAATCAATTCTCACAGATTACAATGGAGAGGACATTCATTGTGAATGAGAGAATCTAGAACCGTGTTCAAGGTTTTGACTGGTAAACCCAATGTGAATAAACCATTGGGAAGACCTAGACGCAGATGGGAGGATAACATTAGATTGGAAAGCATATAACCGGGACGGTAGTAAGACGCAGTGCTAAAAAAGATATTAAAACACAGTGGAAATAGGCTGTAATGAAGTGAACTGGATATAAATACTAGCCCAAGATAGTAATACATGCTGGCGTGTTTTTGTAAGTGCAGCAATGTACTTTTTTGAGTTCCTAATGCCATAAATTAAGTAAAAAGTAATAGCTACTCCCTCCAAACGCAACCCTCTCCAACATATTTGCAGTCTCACCAGAAATGTGGATTTTACATCCAGACAAGCAAAAAGGGCACAAAGTCCAATACCTACACTATCTTCTTATTCCGACAACTGTGTGATGAAAACATTTTGTTTGAGCATTTATGAAATATTGATAGTATTTAAAAATATACTTAACATGAATGCCATATGCATTATTAAAAAAAGCCTAATAATTACTAAAAAAAATTAGGTGACCTGGCGGTCTAGGGGTTAAGGTGTCAAACTTCTATGCTGGCGGCCGGGGTTTAATCCTCGGTCCCGGCACAGATTTATCTGATTACCAAACCCTTCCTTCACCTCTGACAAGACATCTTGTGAATGTGGGGAATGCCAGGCCTCCACCGTGGTTCGGATTCCACGTTAAACTGTAGGTCCTCCATTTCATCTCGCAATCACCCTACCATTACACATTAGCGTAAGTGCGTATAACCCAAACCGGTAGTAAGACGCAGTAATAATAATAATAATACTAAAAAATGACACACATCAAGTAAATATGACATAAAATTCCAAAAAATGACCTATAAAATGTACATTTTTACACGAGTATTATGGACAAAGTTTATGTACTTAATAAACATTGTATGTGGCGAAGAAAACTAAAATAAAAAGTATCAGAATCCGGGCCCAGAGAATAACATACAAAGGCTTAAAAAAAACTATCGGAAAGTAAACAACATAAGGATGCTAAAAATGTATACAAAAATAAAACAAAAAGCTAACCTAATAGAATCTTTTATTTTACCGAAGGGGAGTGTGGGGGGTAGCCTCCATCTTGTCTCTGAAGAAAGTTTCTTCTTTGATCAATTTTTTTTTCCCCCCCTCTTTTCCCTTTCAAATTTTACTTGAAATTTAACAAAATTAAATTTAACGTCACCAGTTTACTCGACCCGATTTGTTTTAGACATGGTCGTAACTCGTAATGTGTCTTCTTTAACAAGTTTGGTTGTAAGACGGAGGTAATTTATAACGGCAAATAAATGAAAATAAATTAAAAATTCCTATGTCAAGCCTGATATTTGAAAGCAGAGAGTCATATTTTGTGATACCCCCTCACCTTAACCCACCACCCAACTGGGATGGTTCTCACTTCTCAATACACCCCTCTTATAGACATATTTGCTGTCACTCGTAGCTAGATACGTCCAGAGTAAAATGATAATACCGACAAAATATGACAATAGTTGGTCCTCATTAGTGATAGGTGCTCGTTAACACTTTTGTTAGCCCTTTAAAAAATAAAGACATCCTACCTTGACAAATAAAATCCTGAGAAAAAGGAAAATTGAGTATTTCAAAATGAAATGTAGTTAAAGAAAGGAGGACATAAAAATGCAGTTATAATTAAGAATTATAAAAATTGAAAACCTTTAAGAATCGGTAATAACTTTAATGAACCTAAAATTATATGTCAAATCCATTTTTTAAGCAATTTATGTTTAAGGTTCCTTTTCTAGTTCCGGTTCGACCCCCTGCTTTATTTATATAACTTTATGCACTGAAATCACTCAGAATTTTCTTTTTATTACACGGTTGTTTGTAATCTCACTCTAGTTTGATACATCAAGTTACCATCACAACATTAAATTCTGTTATTTAAGTTTATTTCATATACTTTGATTTGTAATGTGGATGTATAACCCAAATGGATAGTAAGACACGGTGCAAAAAACTTAAAAATAATGTAGGACTATTTTTTTTGCACCTAAAAATGGCATTAACTGAACATAAATTGAGTATTTTAGCTGTCAATATTTTTATCGCCCAAGCTCCAAAGCTTTGCACCCCCCTATTGATTTGTCATTATTTTGTCTCGGTCTATTTCGGGTGTGGAATATACAATCCTTAAAAAGATTAACGGTTTAATATATTTATTTATTTATTTATTTCAGATGCTGAGCCGTCCACCATCTGTAACATGAAATGTAAGAAAGTTGTTTGTAACACAAACTTGGACTCCATAAAGTTGGAAAGCTCTTTAGAAGAGAACCCCAATGATGAACACGAACAAGTCACGAATGAGTTGCCGCCTCTTAAGGAGGAACCGGATTCCAAGTCGGATTCACCGGTCGGCGAGATTGAAACGAACCAAGAGGAGTCGAGCGAAGACACCGAAAATAAATTGTTGAGTGACAAAACAAAGCAGATGGTGATGCACGTAATCTTTGGCACGGGTGACGGACAGGAGTGCACCAGTGATCTGTTCATGAACGGTGATGCGTACAACGAGCGGAGCAGCAGCGATGACAACTCCAGTTTGAGGGAGTCGAGCGTGTCACCTAGTTGGGAGGAGTTGGGCGAAGTCTCGTCGCCGGAATTTCATCGGGGTTTCTCCGATAGCGAGCAAACCTTCTTTTTTTCTTCGTCTTCGTCCTCGCCGCAGAAATCGGATTCGGGCGTCGCACAAAGACCGGTTCGGAACAGAGTGAAGGTGAAGAAAGACGATTTCATCTATGACCTTTCCGACAAGTGTCTGATACCAAAGAACAGTGAGGAAGTGTTGACGAAGAAGTTGTTGAAGAAAAGGGAGCAGGTGGATCGAAGTGTGAAAGAATCGCCGAGTAAAGTTAATATAAAGAACGCTGTCCCGGCGTCTACAAATGATTCAGAGCCAAAATCAATACCCAAACTTAAGCTAGTAATAACTGACATAATCAAACAGGCCAAGCAGTATTCTATAAAAACAGATGAAAGTGCTAGCGAGTGTAAAATTGGTAAGGATTCAATGGTACTCTCTAAAAGAAAGTCTTTTCGTGCATCGGAGGCGAAATCCACTAAAGTACCTGTGCATGAAATTAAGTAATAATTAGAAGTATTTTACTCGCAATCTTATTTTATTACTTTAAGATGTTATCAGACTACTTCAGTTTATGTATTATATGTACTACTATGAAATATGTTGGGTTTTTTTAATGTAAAAATATGACAGACTTTTTTTTTCAACTTATAATAATATTGAGTTAACTTCACACAACTTTTATGAGATTTCTTTTTTTAAAACAAGTATATTGATTTTTGTGTTTCATTTGAACAAAAGAAGGTGCTCAGACTATTTTTTTTTAAATTCATAAATACTTCTCAATTGGACATCCTAAATAGTAGGCAGACTTGTTTGAATCATTATATTCATGACATATTGAGTTAAAAGATTAAAATGCTCAACCTATGGCTTTGTTCCTTTGCGGGCTGTCGGCAATGTCAATTCAGCATGAATTCCTTTTGAGTGCGGAAGACGACATTTTATAGATGATTTGCCTCAAATTTCTTTTGTCCTTTATGTTATACCTTTTACATGTTCCTATACAAGTGTCCTATCATTCTTTACAAATTTTCTTTTTCTCCTTTTTGTGTTTTTTGGTTTCCTCTTTTAGAAAGTTGCGATGCGCTTTTCACATTCCCTCCTGATGAGTTCCGATAGAATGAAAGCTGGGTCAAGGGATTGGTCGGTAAAGATCAATTTTCTTCAAGGGGCAGCCATTATATCTTTGTCCAACGGCAGCAGTGTAAAGTGTGAACTGTGTTCTTCTTTTCATTGTAAAAGCAATATTGTGTTTGTTCCTTTTATGTGTTATTTTATCCACCTTTCCTGTACCTTCTTCCAAATATAACTCAAATTTATTTTGTTATGTTCCTGGTACATTATGCATAAAATAACTTTTTATCTAATCAAATTTCTCCAACTGGCAATACAGTTTATCACATAAAGCCTAATATCAATACTAATACATGTATAAATCCATTCACAGTAAATTTGGCCATTTCTAACGGTCAAAAAGTATCTTAAGAACAGTTCTCAAATAATCCTTCTCACTGATTATGTTAAACGCAATTCTTAACGGTATCAAAAATAAAAAAAAGTCGTTTTTAATATCACAATTTTCTACACATCGATACTTAGCTCTAACATCCCAATAAATGAAAATTCTATAATTGAAATTTTAAACCTACTCGGCTTGACCTTTGTGATTTCCATGTCCGCTAATTTAGAACAACTGGATTGGTAAGAAGTGGGGCATGAAGCAAAAGGGGGGGGGAATGGTTGGTCGCAAGTAGGAATATGAGGTTCAGTTTAACCTGTCTTTTTATTTTCTTGAATTTTAATGAGGTCGACCATAATCATAATTATCAACTACTGTTTCCAGCCTCTGACCCATTCAGTTTATTAAAATGCCTCCATCTTCCTCTAGCCTTCTACCATTCAACCTCCTTTTAATTGAACTCCCATTCTTCTCCTCTCACTTGCACACTTTCTGTTATCTGCTCCTCCCATCTTTTTTCTTGGCTCCCCTGCGATCTTTTTCCCACATATTACATCTTCATGATTATTTTTATTATGCTATCCTTTTCCATCTTCATTACATATCCATGCCATCTCAATCTTGCTCCCTTTACTATCTCATATACTCCCACTCTTTCCCAGATAACTTCATTCCTTGTTCCTCCTCGTGACAACCAAATTAATTTAACTAAATAAAACTTAAATAAATTACCACAAAAGTACCTTAAGTGTGTTACTTTTTGGATGGTCTCTTATTTAAATTGAATTCATCATTTTAGTGCATATATATTCTATCTCTTATTCTGTTCATGAATTAATTTTATACTCTGCAAGAAATTTAGGCTAAATGGTAACGTTTATCAAGGAAGATAAATCATTAAGGATCAAATATATTTTTCATTTATTTTAATAAATGTTTTTCAAAGGTATGTCTCCAAAATATTAAACTTGTTTACAATATTTCAAAATATAAGAGTTGTGATAGCTTTATAGTAAAATGGGTACCTTATTAAAATTGTTGTTAGTGCAAATCAATGTTTTTCTGCCTTGCTCTAGAGTACAACATATTTGTTTTAGTTTTATGAAAAAATGTGTAAGTCGCATTTGAAAATGTATATTTATTAAGTAATTTTAAGATCTTAATCTCATACAAGGACTAATCTTTTTTTTACTCGTTGTGTTTTTATCAAAACTTACATTATATTTTAAAATATTATAAACTATATAATATAGCGAAAGAAGAAGTGAAAATTCTGTCACTGGTCCTACACATGTCGGATTTGACCTCTGATTCTATGATGTCTCATAATTTATGTAAAAAAAAAATTAGGGGTGGTCAGACTCGATGCTTCGATACCCAAAACTTTTAATACCTCAATTCATAGCTCTTGAATTGATTTAAATGAAGGTTTTGATATTTAGAATTGGGATTATTTTTCATTGTAAACATTATTAGGTTTTTTGTTGCTTTATTTTAGTTCCGTTCAATCATAGGTTTATTCACCATAACCTCTGTGTTTGTGATCTTGAAAATTAAACATGGCCATTTTGTTAAAGTTTTATTTTTACCATTTAAACTTTTTTTTTTTTTTTACATGAGCATCGTATATAAATAACACATTTTAATGGGAGTTTTGATCCATAATAAAAGATTATAATTGTAAATGTTGAAGAGTCAGAATCAAGGTTAAAATTTAAAAATTGAATTCGAGAAAAATTGCAAACAATGACATCTTTAGATTATTTTTTTTCACTTTACGTTTTTTTTTTAAGAAACGACTAAACACATTAAAACGGTTGCCTCGGTCGGCAAGAAAATATCAATAACTGATGCAATTGGTTTGTGTTATTTTATGGAATTACCTCTTTATTCTGTCTTAAGATTATACTCCCTTTCACCTTTCACCTACAACCACCCTTTACTGTGTAAATAAGAAAAAGGGGGAAAGAAAACTACCAAACTTCTTATCTCAAGGTAAAGAGGAAAGTTCGCTGCTAGTTCTCGAAATATCAGACAATTACTGTGTATGTAGTGGAATGCTAAATCTAGAACCATGTTTCATCTGATTTAGTTTCATAACTCTGCAAATGTACTTAAAAAGCCATTGAAAATGAACTAATGTAATATTCACACATTTTCTTCTATAATAAAATTCAAATTATAAGGTTGTTAAGGAAAAAATACCCCTGCTGGAATCTTTCAACATTTATTTTGGTGTGAACCATATTTTGAGATAACGCATCATAGAATTAAATATTGTGTTAGAACTCAACATCTGCGCAGCAATTTATCGCTCACCGAGGTAATCCCCTTAATATAATTCTGGGATATCCCAAATAGGAAGTTATCTTTTTAACACACACATACATTTAATTAATAATAATAATAATAATAATAAGCACCGCGTCTTACTACCTGTTCGGGTTATACGCTTTAAGTACTAATTACTCTAATGGATTAGGATATTGGGAAGGTTGAATTAGAGGAAGTGAATCCGCATTTGCGTGGAGGGAGAGTGGAAAACCATTTAGGAAAAACCACCCCCAGTTCTCCCGACCGAGATTCGAACCTCGATCTCAGTGGACGAGCTCAGCACGACAAGCGCGTTAGCCAACTACGCCACCGAGGTGGGTTATATTCGATTAAAATGACTCGTGGATACGGATAATTCTAAGTGCTTACCTATAGTGTTCATTCGTAGAGCTTAAAAATAAACATCAAATTGAAGTGTTAGGAAATGCACTCATTTGTACACTTCATTTACCTTTAAAGGTGTTGGTGTAGGGAAAGTGAAAAAATACCAGTGTTTTTACACTTTTTATAGCAAAGCATTGATTTAGTCAAAATAAATAAAAAAACACTTCTTCCACAAAAACACAGAGCTTAATTATATTCAGATGGTGTTATCAAAATTTGTTTAATACCTGTCAAGAGTGTCCCAGAATTTGACAACTTTTTCTCGTCATCTAATACCGCCATGCTTGTGACAGATATTAAACAAGTATTTGTATCACCATGAGAAGAAAATTAAACTCTTATGTTTGTACTGAATCGATATTTGATTTATTTTTACCAAACAAATGTTTTGTTATAAAAACTGCAAAAATACTGGTATTTTCTCGCGTTCCTTACATCCCCACCTTAAAGGCACAGTCCAACCTTCACCTCTTACACTATAATCCTATCTTATAAGCTGCGCCATAGTGGAATAATGCATGGTAAGGCTGCTACATTAGAGGGAAGATGAAGGGTACATATGAGATTTATGTCCTTTGGCAACATAGTTGGGTGCTGTTAAAACTATTACCCGCCTCGGTGGCGTAGTTGGCTGACGCGCTAGTCGTGTTGAGCTCGACTGCTGAGGACGGGGAGATCGAGGTGAACTGGGGGGGTTTTTCCTAAATGGTTTTCCACTCTCCCTCCACGAAAATGCGGGTTCACTTCCTCTAATTCAACCTTCCCAAATCCTAATCCATTAAAGTAATTAGTACTTAAAGCGTATAACCCGAACAGGTAGTAAGACGCGGCGCTAAATATTATTATTATCTTTTGACCAACACACTCAATGGCTCAGAAGACGATATACTATAGGATAGTGAAGATAAAGATGGCTCAAGAAAAGACTGCTATTTATTCAGAAGGGAGTGATAAATAACATACCCACTGATAAATAAGGTACTAATGTTATTGATAAATTGAATTCTGTAATAAAAATAATTCCAATATATAGGGTATTTTAGCTTATTAATTTCATTAAATTTTTTAGAGTCAAAGATTTTTTTCTTTTGGTGGTACTGAAAAATCAAAGAAATATGATAGCTAAAGATGGGGCGAATCCGAATCTTATATTTTCTTTCAAATCCTCAAATCTTAAAAAGTGTAGAGTTAAAAAAAAAGTTGTTCAAGTCTTGCTACCAATGACAAATTATATTTTGTTTGTTATATCTATTACCTCATAAACAACAACGAGAACATTTCTTTCAGTAAGTAAATTACAATACAATGTTGTCCTATTTTTGTGATTTTGCTATTCTTCCAACCATACAAATCTATATCATTTCTTTTAACAATTGTTTAAAATTGTTATTTAAAGTCAAAGTCTTCATAAATTGTATTATAAATAAAAAAATAATTATATTCTCATGAAGCTCAAATCTCTCGAAAACCATATAACCCCCAATACAAGGGGATTTGAGCGGCTCTCAAAAACCATAGGACTAAAGGGATTAGGCGATTTGAGTGTCCCTCATTACATTTTACTAATACAAGCCTAATCTAGACAATACATACCGGTATGATCTGGAGTCCATAAGGGATTGACCCAACAGTAATAGAGTAATGTATACACAATCTATTGATCTAAGTCCATGAGCGTTGGGACACCTTTTAACTTTCTAGCCTTCATTGTTTTAGGGAAACAAATAAATGATCGAGTTGCCT
Organism: Timema douglasi; assembly: GCA_901482245.1. NCBI lineage: Eukaryota > Metazoa > Arthropoda > Insecta > Phasmatodea > Timematidae > Timema > Timema douglasi. The sequence goes on along the minus strand of CABEEJ010004826.1, from coordinate 9,344 downwards.
GCTTCCTAAATGTATAACCTAAACGGGTAGTAAGATGTGGTGCTAAAAAGAACAATATTCTAATTTTTGTTAATTTTTTTTTTAGCACGGCATCTTATAGACTTGTTCTGGTAATGTATTAACTACGTTAATGAATTAGGGATGAGCAAGGTTGAAATTATAGGAAATATACTGGTATTTTTGTCAAAGAGAGTTGAAAAAACCGCCCTCAGTACACCCGACCAGGATCAAATCCCCTCCCCGCCCCCGTTGTTGGCAGTCTAGTCTATTGTGAGAGTGATGAGTTTCAAACTGGTGGGCCACTCTGCCCTTTTTTTATTTCACGGCCCACAAAGTTTCTTGGGAAAAGTAATTTATGTTTTAGCCGAGAAACTGAAATTTTGGATTGTGTGAGGAAAAAATCTATCAAAGCTCCCAACTGATGTTTATGTTTAATGTCGTCTCTACATCTTCTATATTATATTGACGTATAAAATATGGTATATTTTAGTCGGAAAATTGGGTTTAATACGTAACTAAACTTATTTAAATTACCACTTCTTATTTCATTTCCAATTAAATGCCCATTCTCGTGTTTGCACAACTTGAAAACCCCCCAACAATTATTACTTTGGAATCAATTGTGGTCCTCAAGCACTTATTAGTTGGAAATCCCTGTTTTAGATCATTTTACCATCGAAATGTTACTATTGAAGCTATTGAAGCTCTCCTATAATGTGTAATAGTAACATTTCATCGCTCCAACAATCAACAGGAATCAACTTCTATGTCTTTGATATTTAAAACAATAGGTTTTATTTAAATGACCTCATAAATAAATGATCTTAGTTATTACTATTTTACTGTTACATCTTAAAACTAACACCAGTGCTTGATCACAAAGAAATTGATTTTTAAATACTCGCTTTGGTGGTCGAATAGTCTAAATATCATCTTTTTTTCACGATAGACTGGAATGCCGGTGACAGGGAGACCGAGGCTCGAATTGCACTTGTGTGATTTTTTCCTAAAATATATTTACAATTTCCATATAAATATGGGTACACTTCCACTAAATTCAACCTTCCTCATCATCACATTAAAGTAATAATAATTATATGTGTGTGTGTGTAACCAGCACAAGTTATGAGACACGGGTACAGAAATAAAATTAATGACTAATACAAGTAGTTTATATTTAGGGCCTACCTGGCCTTGTAATTGTTAAAATTTAAAAATTGCTTTATTTAACAGACTGTACATTTGTTAATCAACTTTTTTTTTAAATCAATATTTTTTAAAACGTCATTACTTACTGTGGAGGTTAGGGGGGAAACTTGTTAAAAAAACTAGTAACTACACTTTGTTCCTACTTAAATCTACAACGTACGACGACTCTAAAAAAAGGGAGAGTTTTTTTTTTACCACACTTAAACAGTTATGTCATTTAATTTAATGTAAAATTAAGAACTGCGGCAAATATTTACAGTTTCAATATTTAAAGACCATTCCTCCCCCCCTCCCGCCCCCCTCCAAGTAACTTTTCTTCAAGAACACTTTAGTTGTGATCACTATAAAATTTAATTGATTTACTGATAGTATCTTATAAATTTCCGGGTTTTTATATTAAGACTAGTTATATGCATAAATCAATTAATAATAAATTAAGACTTTTTCAACAATCCTTTCCTAATGAACATGCAAAGTAACTAGCAATAAGCATCCAAGAATTGGAGGCAATTGTCTAAACTGCTGCCATTGATTAAATAAATGCTTCATTCTCTGCTATGAAACATCGAAATTAATTCAATCATATATCGTGTCTAGCTCCATCTTCAACTCCGCTCATTCCCTTCTGTAGTGTGATTATTCGACTACTATCCATCAAGTTTGTAAGGATACCTAACTTGTGTTGTCGAGTATTCTTCCAATTATATCCATGTGTGCAAGTATGTGGAGCCTCGAATTTAGTTTAAAGACAAAACAACTCAGGACTGTTGCGAAAACAAATTATATAGATTTTTTTGTTGCGCAGCTATATATCGAACCGTTCCCCTGGCCTAAGGTGTAAAGTAACTGTAACATTCGTGTGTTGGTATTTTTGTGGAGTTTTATTCAGTGGTGCACCTAGAAAATTAACCAGAGGGGGGGCATTTAATGTTTACAAGTTTTTATTGCTGAGGTTTCTTTTTTATTAATAGGAAATTTTAGGAAAATTTTGAATGTGTATGATGGTTTGCCTTTTGAATATTAAGTCATAATCCTGCTTTTATAATTTAGCTTATGCATTTGACAAACATAATACATTCTTGTATCTAGTATTAAAATTATTTGCAATTTTGGCAGGGGTTGCAAATGCCTTCCCTTCTTTAATTTGGGTGCGCCACTGGTTTTATTAATACTAAATTTACAATAAATGCTCAATTCTAATACATTAACTAGCTTTTTTAAGTTTGTTATGAATAAATAATTTTTCTTTTAAGAGATGAGGTTAAAATACAGTAATAGTATTTATACAAGTGTATGTAGCTTTGATTATTTTTTTACTAACCTATATTTGATCGTATTCTACTCTTCACTAAGGTTGTTTTTTTATGTGTACTCATAAGTTTTGTTTGTTTATTTAGTTTTAATTTGTTTTAATTTTGGTGTACTATCTTTTTTACAAACTAAAAGTTCCTTGAATCGCTTGTAAAACTAATAAATCTTTTTGTCTGTCCACTTTGTCATAAATTGGACGGAAATAGATGTAAAGCCTGTGTTTCTCTATAGCTCTCTATATCTCTACACAATTTGTGTTATTCATAATCATATTGTTACTATCATGTAAGAATCCTTAAATAAAAATAAATAAGTAAGGGTGATCAGTATTATAGTAACTGTATTTATTTAAATATCAATCCCTCTTGTGAATCTCATGCTTTCGATATTAAAGGAATAGCAATCGAAAAAAAAAAGCATTTTGTAGAATGAGTTTAAAACCGAGTTGCCGGTTCCGTCGTTGATGATGTGGCAAGAGTTTTTGACTCAAGCTCGACAACATATGACAGACAACCTTGGTTTGATCCTCAGCGCCATTGTTTCCAAATTTTGCCACATCATCATTGACACACCAACAGCTCGGTTCATTATTTTAAATCTTGGCGGCGAGGATTACATTTAACAACAGGCTTTTTCTTGCCTGGAAATCTTTTTTGAAATTATATGCCTCTATAAACTATTTTGGTCCTTACCGGCAATTTTGATAAAAGGATGCCTCTAGAACAAGCAAGTCCAACCTGTGGGTCGTTCGCGGACTCCTGAGTAGGTTTTGTCCAGCACCCAAGATCAAATTGAAATACTTAAAATTTCAGAAATAACAAATTAGGCTTTTGGAACTGATGTGAATTCTCATGAATTTCCATAAAGTTTCCCAGAATCTTAAGTATAATGTACGTATGCATGTAGCTGTTAAAAATATATACTTATTCATTCATGTTTTTATTATATTTGGGCATTAGGTCCTATAAATTTAATGGAAATCCCCCGGCCGATTCCCCAAAAACTTATGCCTGGTCTTGAAACCCTCCTCTCATGGATTTTTTTTTTTTCATGCCAGATGAAAGTCCAACACACCTCACCTCAGTCGGTAGCCTGTCTGTCTAATGAGCTAAGAGGTCCCAGGTTCGATTCCCGGCATGACAGAAAAAGGTATCATTGGTGAAATATGCGTTTCTACACTTCACAGTGATGAATTAACAGCTGGGGGGCTGGATGTTGTGTCTGTTCCAGAGCTAAGTTAGTTTATAAGTCTTGTACTGATACAATCGAATGGTTCAGAAAGTTCACGGTAAACATATCAAATAAATTAAGTGGGGGGGGGGGGATCTAGGTGTCTCCGCCCCCCTTCCCATTCGGCTGTTTTACCTCCTACTTATTAAACCATAACTGCGAAAAATATTTTTCGCCATACAGGTTTCATTTGTCCACCACATTTGATGTCACCTTTGTGCATTGAATATTTCTCACATTTTTTCTCTTTTTCTTTATTAAATATACACAAAATAGTTTTTTTTTTCTTTACTTTTTATCAATTTGCGTAACTTATTCGCCTCACTGTTGAGTATTTTACCACAACCTCTGACATAAAAAATGTAAAATACCCCTACAGGTAAGGGCATAGGCAATACTTGATACAAATCTTATAGTGAGATTGTGGGTTCATTTTGTTTGCAGGCTATCGTTCTATCCATAAACTTAAGAATTGTTTTTATCTGTGAAATAATAGTCTTTGGATGTAGTAGTAATGTAGACTGTTCTAATAAAAAAATAAATTGAAGTGAGATATGAACAAATGAAAGACAACTTAGGTTTATATAAAGGTCTAATTAAAGAAGTAATTTTCAATGCTTTGCTTGTCTACAACAAACAAAACTTCAAACAATGATCGTACAATATGTACTAATAATTAAATTAATGAAAAAAGTAGCCTAATTGATTCTATTAGCTAATAATTTACCAGCCAATGCTACCAGTTCATGTTACCAAAATCACTAGAAAATAATCTAATTTTCCGCTATGTATAAACTAAATATTGCTATATTTTATAATAAAACAAATCCATGGGTGAACGCAATACCAAATAGGTAGGCCTAATAAGACGCGGGTCTTAAAAAAAAGTGTTGTCTAGTTTAAATTGGAGTTGATGCTCAAAAATATAATGACCTGTGAAATTCCTGACGCAAGATAAATATTGTTGCACTTCAAATTTATACGAGAGAATATTTTATGGATCAAAAAATACTCTCAGGGCCCATTTGAAAAAAGAAGTTGTGCCACAGAGATTATTTAGAGGGAGCCACAAATTCAATATTGTTCACCTATATCTCGCATTTAGATTTCTTTAAATTGTAGAAAATGATACAAACAACAATTAAAGTATTCTTTCCAGTGAGAAAAGGGTAACAGGATAATTCAACACAATTAAAAACCACACTCTCCAATATTTGATTAGTTAATGGAAGGGGGAAAAAAAGCTGTATCTAGGGGGTAAAAAAACATGATGGCAGCCTGGTTACCAACTAAAAGGGTCAATGACCCACTGTGATTGCGCTACATCTGTCAGTAGTGTATGAACTTGTAAGTTTTAGTAGTTTGATCGTTCTGTTTCGGTAGCTCCTCCGATACTCTTACCAGCACACGTGTTTGTTTGTTTTTCTATAGAGAAAAAAAATATTTTTCCAAATAAAATAATATTAGAAATCTAACAACATTTCAAACTCTTATACTAAACTTCAATAGTTTTTACGTTATTTTATATAGGTACTTTCTAAAATAAGAAACTAAAGTGAAATTCTAACAATTCATAGCATAATAACATACATATGCTTTGCATTATTACCAGTGCATTAATTTATAATCCCAGACATTTTAGAGAGAATTAGAAATTTAATTAAAGGTTTTAACCTGATAGCTGATACCCACAAAGGTATGATTTTATAAACTATCCGTTAACCTAATGAGTCTTTGAGTTTGATGGGTCAAATATATTCAAGTATTTTTATTTATTTACACTAATGTGGTTAGAGATTAAGTGAGTCAGGGGTGATTTGAAAAACCAATAAAAACTCTTAATAAATGCAAAGAATTAGAGAAAACCAAGAATGTAATATAAATAACAATTCGTATAGCACCATTTTATTGTATTGATTTTGACACTTCATTTGCTCTGATCAAAACATAATATGTATAGTGTAGCGGTTTTGGCGCATGCGCTGAAGTTTCTGCGCTATGGTTGGCTCTATGAGTGAAAAAGGTGGGGGAAGATAATTTAAACATACAAGTAGATGTTCATCCTTCGAATAAGCGGGGGAAGAGGAGTGTCTTATACTCATGTACTGCTGGTTACTGTTGGTGTCGGTTTTAAACTTCAGTGTGCATCAGTGAGTTCGTGTGAACAGTATAATGTTTTAACATGCTACTTGGAACTACAAGCTCAGTAACGTGATAGAAGACTCGTTTGACAATATTTTTGTTGTCTCTACAGTTATTTAAGATCTATATTGTTACAGACGTGTTAGATTACCTGGTGACTTCCTTTCTGCAGCGTGTTGACAACATTTTACGAGGGAAAATAGGTGAGTGTGTTTGCGATTTATGAAGCCAAAATAACTAAAACTGAACTAACCTATGTTTTTTTAATACATTATCTAAACTTGTTTAATCCGATGCTTTTTATTATTTTTAACTCGTCTACTTTAGTAATAAGTTAAATTTTATCGTCACATGGCATTGCCGAGTTAAAAAAAAACATTGTTGAATGTTGCCAATCTAAAGATGTAACAACTAGTTTTTAACCATATATCTCCATAGTGCATATAACTTATAAGTGTTAAAAACAAAGCGGTACTTAAACCTAACCGTGTCCTTGAGTGCAAGGTCACATGTCCACCCCTCCATTGGACTTTTTTAGTTCAACCAAACGGCCCTTTTTATAAGTATAATATGTAGTATGGGTGAATCATAATACTTTTTCCCCCTCATGTTTTTGCATCCATGTATTTTATTTCACATATCTTTTGAGTTTTAAATAAATGTTCCCCGTTTAAAAAAAAAATCTAAATGAGTGATAAAGTTTGTGTGATGCACAGAAACCAATTTATTAATATTGAATGAGTAGTTTTAATTCTCACTCGCAGCCGAATTAAGTTAATCAAGATGTTAATATTATGTTGTGAGCGTGCTTTTTTTTATTTGTTTTTCCGCCGTCTTCACTAGTTGAAAACGATGACTCTCGCAGGTATGTAAAGCAAAACAAACAACTCTTTTACCCAAATGTAATACGAACAGTGGCGGCTCGTAGCTAAAATTAGTGGGGGGTGCTGCTAACACGGGAAGCAAAACGGTGCATTTTTTACTTCACAGCCGCAAAGCCAACTTTTCTGTTGGAACCATTCAGAATTAAAAGCTAAAGTCCGTAGAAATTGTTTTCTGAAAGCCTTTTTTCCCTACCAAAAATCTATTATATAGTAGGATATTGGTATGAAAAAAGACCTTTCAGAGAGTAATTCATACCGTGAATGGGGAGTATATGAATATATTTCTTGTTGTTGCTTTTGCATGGCTGAGATATTAGAATATCAGGTGTTGAAACAACCTCTTTTCTTAACCGTAACTTTCTCATGGAGAGATAGCTGTGAAAACTTAAGCTGTTGAAGTTCACTTACAGTCACAAAACTTATTTCTTGGGTATGCAAGGCCATGGTTAAACTTGTTTGTTAAATAAAAGAAACGGGAAAAAAATGAATCAAATAGAATAGCTGGAAGCAGAATAATAATCTAATTCTACACTTTATCACATTCAAGAATATGGTACACGGTTTTTAAGCACAACACACGCTGAGTAAAAAAAAAACTTCCTTCCACCATCACGCCAGAGCCGGCACTGCGAGAGCAACAGTGCTCTCTCTACCTGGCAGTCCCGCCTTCCTCCCCACCCCCTCCCATATGCGCATGCGCACAACAGTCAAACACCACGTCGCTGGCACTGTGAATCACACAGTGCCATACAAAGGTATTTGTATCTTTTTCATAAACTCGGGGATGGCTACTGAAGTACTGACATTAAGCTTAAGGAATATATTGTACTACAAAAATAAAGAAAGAATTTAAGAAAAAAAGGACTATTTATATTAAATGTTATCGATAATATCAAGTGGAAATAGGGGGTGCTGCAGTTCCGCAGGGCCTATACGCGAGCCGCCACTGAGTACGAACCAAACAACCACTGGCTACTTTACCCGTGAGACTAAAGTCACAGTAATATCGCGGAGGCAAAAGCGTTTCTTCTTTTTCAAGTCACAATCAGCTCGCATTTCTGATCAAGGGACTATAATAGTCTAGAAGAAACGCGCAAACGTCCATACACCAAGTAGGTTTATAACGTAACTGGAATACTGGGTGGAACTGTCAGACAATAGGAGAACAAAAACAGTGAAGAGGAAAATACAAAGGACAATACCGTTCGAGTTTGACTCTCTTCTATCGCCGACCTCGGGGATCTTGCTTCAGGATCCTATGTTCGTGGATTCAAACCAAGTTGGGGTCGATGGGTTTTTCTTGAGCGACAAAAATCCGTAGCACAACTTCCTTCGGAGGGTAAGTAAAGCCGTCTGTCCAATGTCTATCATGGCTGATTAAAGAACCATGAAAGGTAACTTTTGGGTAAACACCTTTACCGGCAAAATCGATAGGTCCTTTCGCTCTCGCTCATAGAAACTCTCGTGTGCTGGTTGATATAATTGGTAGGTTCTCGTTAATTTCCTCCAATAAAAGAAAGGACTCCACCTATTAGGCCTAAATTGCATCATTCTATTCCCAAATATCCATTCTCGGACTTTTTAATTGGAAATTTTTCACTTTTAAACTATGTATATAGACACAGAGGCAGTGGTGGCTCGTGTATAGGCACTGCGGAACTGCAGCACCCTCTATTTCCACTTGATATGATCGATAACATTTAATATAATTAGTCCTTTAAAAAAAATTAATTCTTTATTTTTTTTGTACAATATATATTCCTTAAGTTTAATGCCAGTACTTCAGTAGCCATCCCCCAGCTTATGAAAAATATACAAAAATCTTTGTATGGAACTGTGCGCTTCACAGTGCCAGCGACGTGGTGTTTGACTGTTGTGCGCATGCGCACATAGGAAGGGGGTGGGAAGGAAGGCTGTCCTGCCAGGTAGATAGAGCACTGTTGCTCTCGCAGTGCCGGCTCTGACGTGATGGTGGAAGGAAGTTTTTTTTACTGAGCGTGTTTAGTGCTTAAAAACCGTCTACCATATTCTTGAATGTGATAAAGTGTAGAGGAGTATAGAATTGAATTATTATATATTATATAACACAATTATATGCGTGGGGAGGGGAATGTGTGTGTACAAAAGTCAGACATCAGAACTCATCTGTTAGTGTAGCTTTTCGGACGTTTATTAATTTGATTGCATATATTAGGTTAGATGAGGTTAGGTGTGAAATACTTAGGTACGTCACTGCTCAAACCAGTATTAAATATAGGCCCATCTAAATATGCAAAGACTTTTGATATAATAATATGCTAATTAATTGTTTTTCTTTTTTTCTTTTTTAAGATAGGATTTGAAAAACACTTGTTGAGCAGTGTGAAGGCTTTGGTAAATCACTTAAAGTAGCACTTATCCTTGAACACGTATTTCCTAGTCAACATTTAGACTTCTGTTGGGTGTCAAAGAGATGTCGTTCTTTTGAGTGCGTGTCGATGTTGTTCTAGCGTCTTTTTTTTTTGCATTCAGACTAATGTTTTCCGCTTACACCGGCCAGAAGTACATTTTTATATAAAAAAAAGCAAT
>CABEEJ010004825.1:12430-58244 GCA_901482245.1 Timema douglasi | reverse complement strand
GCATTTCTCACCGCCCTCTGCAAATTTACTACATTTATTATTTTGGTTTATTTTTCTTATTGTGCGCCAGCCTTAGTCTTCGAGGAGGAGTAAGGGCGGCGGTACAAATGGTTCACACTCAAGCCCAGCTTGTAGTTCTATTAAGAAATACAAGACAGCTCATATCCCCGAGACTCAAACCCGTGAATCATTAAATCTGACGTAGAGTTGATGTTAGCTCGACGTCCTATACGTCACGGACACATGTCACCGAAGACCTAAAGTCCATAGACAACACGCACCCCCTCTCCTCGGCTCGACCTGTCTTTTATCAACAGTTTTTACCCTAGTTTTTGAGACATGTGCCGATTAAGAGTTTTGTAACCAAAACACTTGAACAACGCATCACGACTACGACCCACCATCATATTTGGAAACCCTCTTTCTAGATCCAACTCGTATCAGCAAATTATTTCACACATAATTTATTTAATCCATTACAACCTTATAACATTTAGCTTTTACAAAAATCATAGTTTCTGAGCTACAAGCAAAATATATAATTTGGAATTCAGGTCTTTGAAAATGAACTCGATTCTTATGCTCTTTAGTTGACAAAGATATTTTCTTTTCTTAATTTTTCTTTTAACAATTGTTTTTGAAATTATGTTCGAACACTCCAGACTGTGTCCGGACACTCCCTGCCATAAAGTAAGTAAGTAACAGTGTATATTATTTAATTTATTATCTTTGGTGTAGTGTTTCTACAACTATGTATACACCTACTATTTCGTTTAACAAATATTATGAATTATTTAGTAAATGTTTATTTTAAAATAAAGGTGAGAGAAAGTTTGTGCGGTGAACCGTACAGTTATTTTTTAATCATAAAGGTCGTTTTAATATATCTTTATAAGCCATACATATTTCTCTCTTTAAGAGCTGCGTGTTAAAATATATAATAACCTTCAACATTTTTCTTACGCCCCCTTAATCAACATTTAATCCTTCATAGTTAAAAATTTAACACTCATATCCAAAGGTACTTTTCATAGGTGTTTAGATTGGCCATAGGTATCATAAACAAGGCCATAGCCAGGCCAAAATTTCAGGAGGGTTTAAATTTGGGAGGTAAAGACAAATTTCAAATATTAAATGACTCAAAGAGTTATCTAGAGCTTAATGGAAGATATTTAAGTGCTATCAATTTGTTTGACATTTAGAAACTTATATAACCCCTTCCCCCTCAAAGTTCGAAAACGTATGTTGAATACTTCTTAAATAGTGGCATAAGTGGTGGCAAAGGTATAAATGGTGGGGGTTCCTACCCTATTAAAATAGTTTTTTCCCCTGGAATGAATCCTCCCTCCGCCCCCCCCCCTTTCTAAATTTACTTAAATCACTTCTTATATTTTTGAACATAATACGTTTAAAAAACTTCAAATAGTTTATAAATACATCGAATTAAAAAACAGGTGAAGACCGTTCCAAATATCTTCTAGGTGAATATTTATTTAAACTATCTGAGGTAATAAATACCATTAAAAACATATTTTATGGAAGTATATTATCCAGAAATATTCCAAGCGAAGACCTCTTCTATAGTGGCATCCAATTAACCAATGTTTGCTGGGAGAAGCGCCTCTGGAATTCCTTAGGCTTGGAAGAAGAAGGGCCAGTCCCTCAAAACCCCTTTTTTGGCTGTACAAGATACACCCCCACTCTCCACCCCCTTTAAATAAATAAGGGTTTGCCACCATTGACCCAACTTAGATAATTCTAGAGATTATTTATTCTTTCTACAATAAAATTATAGATTTAATAATTTGTACTTGGATAAAAGGTTTAATTAAGCTTACATAATCCAAAAATGTACACTTATCAAATAAAGACATTTCCAACCTGACCTAATGTATTGAATAATAATAATAATAATTAATATTTAGCACCGCGTCTTACTACCCGTTCGGGTTATACGCTTTAAGTACTAATTACTCTAATGGATTAGGTATTGGGGAGGTTTAATTAGAGAAAGTGAACCCGCATTTGCGTGTAGGGAGAGTGGAAAACCATTTAGGAAAAACTACCCTCAGTTCACCCGACTGAGGTTTGAACCTCGATCGCTCCGTCCTTAGCGGTCGAGCTCAACACGACAAGTGTGTTAGCCAACTACGCCACCGAGGTGAGTTAATGTATTGAAGACTTTGACTATTTTATCTATAGGGGGAGTAGGTAAAGTGATATACAACAAAGTGGCCGACACGAGAGGACAAAGTGGTAGACAACCAACTGCTAGACCCGAAGAAACGACGTGGACCAAGTGATCGACACGAGCTGGACCATGTGTTCGACATCCAACCGGTAGACAAAATGAAAACCATTATTTGGAAGGCTGGGTGGGTCAAGTGGCCGACACGACTTGGACCAACTGTTAGACAAGCTCATGTATAGGAGTAAAAGGTGCTAGGCAACCAAGGGGTCGACACGAAGGGACCAACTGCTCGACAAACTTAGATATCATCAAGTTAAGAGTGGGCTAAGTGACAGAACAATTAATTCAATAGACAATGGTCCTTGTTTACATTCAAATAATTTTTTCCTCCAACCCGTCAGCTTAATCTCACACTTTTTTACATATTTTTGTAGGGTTTGCTAAAGTAAAAATGTAGGTGAAAATAACTCGAACTAATGATGAACTTATAAAAGAATATCACGAATTGAACAGTAACAATTAATTCTGCAACGCTGGTTGCAACATTAAAGAACAGTGAGTGCTGGTCCACACGTATGAACTATCATATTTTTATATTAATATATTAGAGGTGAGGAGGGTATAATTTAGAGAAAATATACCCGCTTTTTCACGAAGAAAGATTTGAAAACCACTGAGTAAAAATTCCTTAGTGGCTATTATTCAAACTTGAAATTGACAACAGTTTTAGAATAGTATATAAAATTAGTAACCGTCAATAAGCGACAGTAAAAAGGATATTTATTGTTTTTCAAAGAGATAATTTTAATATCTAGCCTGTATATTTAGTGCTATATATTTTTAATTTTTAGAACCACGTTATACCTACTAGAGAGTTACTACTCGTTCGCGTTATACGCCTATATACTAAATACGCTAATGCATTTAGGGATAAGTAAGGTTGAATTTAGAAGAACTGCAACAAATTTTTCATGGAGTGAGAGTGGAAAACCATTTATTAATGTCCACCTTTAGTCCACTCACATGCGATTGAACCCCGATGAATGGTCTCAACGTTTAAGGTGTCGGATGGAGAGTGATGCATAATTATTTCGTACTGTTTCAAACTGTTTCAGAATATTTTGAGGGATGTGTGGTAAGCAGAAAGGACATACCATTTAAGGTACAAGATCTAAGCCATCAGGTATCAATGAGTGGGTGGTAAGATGATGGATACATCGTTTAAGGCACAAGATTTAAGCTGTCAAGGTTAAGGACCAGCTGGTCAAAGGGGTGGGTGGTAAGAGGATGGATTGGAGCTGGATAGGATCAACATGGCCTTGATCAAGCCAGACTACCTCTTGCTCAGGATGGATACAGGAAGTGTATAGCTTAATGGAGGTAAGAGTACAGGATGGGGACTGGAAGCTGTGCAGATCAAGGCTAGGGGCAGGAGGGGGTAGGAAACTGGGAGGAGGGTATAAGAGTGATTGGTGGGATGGGTGGGTCAAGTGGCCGACACTACTTGAGCAATTGGTCCTTTTGTCGGTCGCTAGGCTGTACACAACTTTGTCCTCTTATATGGGAGCTTGTCTATCACATGATCCAGCTCGTGTCGATCACTTGGTCCATATCGTTTCTGGGTGTCTAGCAGTTGGTCTTTTTACAAATTTGTTCTCTCGTGTCGATCGCTTGGTTGTCTATCACTTTGTACTCCTATACATGAGCTTGTCTGGCAGTTAATCCAAGTAGTGTCGGCCACTTAACCCACCCAGCCTTCCAAATATTGTTATAGCTTGTCGAGCAGTTTGTTGTCTAGCAGTTTGTATGGTGCCATCTATAGGATACACAGGTATTGAAAAGGGAGACCGATGGCAAGTAGGAGGGGGGTAACAGTTTGTGCCCTGGTTAGTAGCCCAGCTATTCCAATAGCCCTACCAAGGCCGTAGCCAGCCAATAATTTCAAGGGAGGAGGGGAGTTTGGTGGGCACATTCTCCAATTGGCGGAGGCTAGAAAAAATTATAAATGATAAATAGTTATAGAAGCTATCTGGAGTGTTTTTTATGGCAAAATAACCCCCTAATTGTCGGAGGCTATGACAAATTCTAAATATTAAACACCTTTAGAATATATCTGAAGAGTTTTTTTTGGGGGGGTAGCATAACTCCCTAACCACCGGAGGCTATAAAATATTATACATATTAAATACTGTAACGTCTCTATTCTACTTCTGACAAAACTGTGTAAGGTCATTGGTTTTATCTGGGTGCCCGGTAGCCAACCCTAGTACAGCACTACCGGGGCACCGTAGGGACTTACATGGCTAGGATGGACCCCAAGAGGTAGGGGTTGGAATGGGTGGTTTGTGGCGGGTGAGACTGGCGAGTTAGTCCAATAAGATATATGTATTAATCTAGTCAGATGCTAAACTATTACACGAGTAACTGGATAGACCTCCCGTGACGAGGGAGCAGGCACGATAACGGTCTCGCAACCTGTTGGTAAACCCGCGATCAACCCTCCGACGGGGTGAGCCACCAAATCACATTTTTAATTGTAATTTCGTCAGACGTGATAGATATCGCCACACATGTACTCAGCATGGCTTCCAACATTCAACAACCGTGTGTTATTCTCACACATAAACTTGCTGATCTCGAGTTTCACCAGCCAGGAAGGTCCATCGGCCGCACCGTGCTCGCTCGTCAACAGTATGCAAGCTATATGAGCTATATGCTGCTCTCAACAGTTGTAGCAATTATTGCTACAAGGTATCTTAAAGTGGGTTAGTCAATCAAAACAGCACTTACCCAATTTCACCAACCGGACGAGCGAGCGGAAAAGAACGTCCACACACGATAACAACATTGAAACATCTAAGAGCGATGATCCTAGTGCTGCATTTTGCCACTACGCACCACCACCTGTCTCAAGAACAACATGGACGTCTAGAAAAGCGTAGAAGAGCTGAGGCTTGGATAGAAGATTCTCAACGCGCCTAGTACAGCGCATCTCCCCCCTTTCCGTGTGTTTGAACTCTGTGATCCCCACCCTTGTGTAATTCCGTCTCGAGTGTTCGATGAGTTTTGCACCATATAAGAGACTGTTCATCAAGATAGAGACCACTCTTGGATTAGGCTCGGACATTGACGAAGCGTAGGCTTCGAGGACAGACTTATACAATGTAAGGAGAAATTCTATTTCGGCACAAATATAAATATTGTAATTTTTCTAAATTCCTTTTTGATCGTTTTACGTGTATATATTGTTATTTATATCATATATGAATCTTCATTCGTTTTACTAAACATTAAGTTAACTTCACTTATGTTACGCATGGGTTGTAGGGAAATAGGACTTTACTTAAACTACTAAAGTAATGTGGGGAATTTTTTTAATGTTAGTTTTGAATTTTTTCTAATGTTAGTTAAATCGTGCTTATCAACCTTGATTCAATTATTTAACTTTAAGAATTGTGTTTTCAAAGCTTGTTGTCTTAGTATCCATATTGGGAAGTTATTTTATAATATTAGGTCCTAAACTATTCAGCGGTTAGAATTCGTGACGTTGATAATTATTCTTATATATTTAACTTTATGTATCTAGCTTAGGAGTTATGTTTCATAGTTATTGAAGGTGGCAGAGTGTTAAAAATATTTAGGCCAGGAAAGTTTAATAATAAAGTTAGGAATTATCCTTAACTTTAATAAATGGATATCTTAACTTTATTTAGTATGACATATAATTTTGTAGGATTCCGTAATAAGTTTTTGTTATTTATTTGTGGAGACGTCATGCGTCTGCTAATCATTAATGGGATAACCACAGAACTTTAATGCTGTTAGCTACAATTTTTTGACTAGCACTAAAATAGGTCATTGTTGGGAAATCTCATTTAAGTTTATATGGTGTTATACGCCATATTTATAATGCTAGGCATTGAAAGGATTATATGTTGTCATACGCCATATTGATAATTATAGGCATTAAAAGTAAATTCACGTATGTTCATGGAAAGTTTTCTTGTAAAAAACAATAATCATAGAATGTTATTATTTCACTTCAGCTTTTACAGATATTGTATTAAAAAAAGAATATGCTTAGATTCTTTAAAGAAGTGATATGTTCTTTAATAAGATGTTGGCTGAAATAAAAGCAAAGTTTCTTTAAGACTTGAACTTCTTACTATTCTAGTTATGCCATTTATCCTTAGGTTTAGATATGTATAATTTTAATGCCCTTTTTAACTTAGCCTTCGAACTCGTCGTATTAAAACTAAATTGATTTCTGAAGGAGAACAGTGAGATTACCCTCCTTCTAGGAGTGAGTGGCGTGCGTTGGAGATGGGTTGTGTACCCTGCTATATTTCACAACAAAAACATAATATTGTTTTACACTTCGCACTCCTATTTTCTAAAATTTTTGGTAACATTAAATTTATTTTATTTGTATTGAATCCCTCTAATTCTAGAGCTTGGATTACACAGTATGGCAACCCAATACTCTTGACTTCCAAGGAAATGTACAAGCGTGGTTTAACATCTTGCCAGAATAAGCCTCAAAATAATTATTCACTTACAATACCCCTAGAAGCTATCTGAAGTGTTTTTATGGTAACACAGCCCCCTAATTTATACTTGTACCTTAATTTTGATATTTTTTGAACCATAAATAAAGCCATATATATTTTTTTGTTCATAAAATTTCAGGGGGTTTGAACCCTCAAAACCCCCCAACAACGGCCTTTAATCCTACCTAAAGTCAGATTCACATAGGAAGACATTTTTTTGGCAGTTACAAAAGTAATTTAAAACAGTTTTCACATAGATATTCTTACGTCAAAGCATGGGATCCACAGCATTCACATTTGATATATATTATCAACACTAATAATATAATAAAATGTTATCAATTCATACCACAAAGAGATATTTTTGTAATTTATAAAGGGCTCTTCCTACTAAAAACTAAAATAGACTTTTTTTTTACTGGAATTCATAGTGTTAACTTAAAACAAAGCTAGTATATAGGATCAGGATCAGTAAACCAGTTTAACCTTCACGATAATTAACTTAACTAACAATAGTCTACAATACACACTATACTCACAAAACGGTATCTATAACATGCACTTATCTTCAGGCAAGCTGTTCTAAAACTGCCATTATTTATATTTTCGCCAACTGCAACCCATTGGAGGCAGGCCCCCCACACTGGCACTCTGGGCCCCATGTTAGGTAACGGGCCCCCTATTAAGATATCCTCATTAGCAGTGTCATTCAGATTTAATAAATATAGCCACTCAATACTCATACTAAAATAACTTGTACTTTTGGTGAACGTTACATCACTTGAAATTAAAAAACTACTGTCATTATATTTGAATTGTGTTTTAATTTTTTGTACATAAAACAAGAAAAATGTATGTGCGAGAAAATTGATGTTCTTAAGTTGTAAAATTTTCAATAAACAAAATAGATAAATTTACCAAATGTTCATAAATGTGGGTAAGCAATAAAATAAGATGCAGTTGACGTTCATAAATTTTGCAACTGAATCACTGACTTTAATATTACATTCTTCTAGATTTCCTGGTTGCGAATTCATGTATGACTTCTATAAAGTTCAAAGTAGAAACAAAGCCATGTTCTATAGCCAGTAAGGAAAGAAAATTCAAGCTTTGCTGGCACATTTATGGTCTTTGCTAGGTCTTCAACATATTGCCAAGTTTACAGAAGGCTCTTTCTGCTGATGCAACAGTAAGGGAATGTGTACAAAAAAATACGGAGTGCAATGCAAACATTCATGAATATTGATTCAAAATGTTTCTCACATATTGAATTTAGTAATTTCAAAGCGCCAACTTCAATCTTAGATTCAAACACAAAGGGATAAATTTGCTTTAGATGCACAATTTCATCACATAATTAGTTGATTAGTCACTTTGCAACTTTTGTACAACAGGTCCAGCCTTCATCTTCATTTCTTTCTCATTTAAAGAATTATACTTCAAAAGTGGACTGACAAGCCCATAGAAAGAATTTGCTGCTTTAAATGTCTTCTAATTCCTTTAAAAGGAAATCTAGCTCACTATGAACTTCACACGTTTTGAACTTATTTTATACAGTCAATTGTTGGTCTGCGTCTGGTATTGCTGCACTGTATAGAAGTTTCCTTTATTCGGAGAAAATTTGTGGCATTTCCATTTCTTGTGCGATTAAACGTGACTCTTGTAGAATATATGTATACGAATCTCTCAACTGTTACATTTCATGCTGTAGGTATTTTATGATATTGACTTCAACCTCAAGAGATATTCCTTAAGCTTGAATAATAACACTGCGTTCATCAAATAAAGATAGAACTTTATGTAAAAATACTACTATAACAATCCCTCAAAAGATGAAAAATATTTCTTCAAGCCCACAACAGGTCTGTATCTTTTTGGTTGTAGGGTTGTTGATTTCTTGCATTACGCAGTCCAGTGCTTTTACACGTGCATTCCCTCTAGTTTCAGATTTAAAAAAAAAATAATGACATATATTCTTTTAAAATATCCCATCTTGCAGGATTGTGTGAAATAAACATAAATACTTTCCACATTGCTGAAACATGTCGACTTCTGGGCATATTTTAGTAGCATTGACACCAAAACGATTTAACGAATGCGCACTACATGGATACAAAAGTGCTTGATTACTTTTCTCCAAAATTATCATTTTAACTCCGTTCACTTTACCGCACATGTTAGCACCGTTGTCATAGCCCTGCACTCGACAGCCTTCAAGTGAGATTCGATTTCTCTCAAGTGCTTAGAGTGCTTCGGTAGTAATATTTTCACCAGTTTTTGCATTGAAGTCTAAAACTTCGATAACTCGTTCGCCAATTTCGAATTTGCTTGTTTTTCTTATTCTTGGAAACATATTTTAGAATACAACATTTTGTTCTTTGCGAGAAACATCAGGGGTTGCTTCAATTACTAATCCATAGTAAATAGCCTCTTGAATTTCTTATAGGGTGGCGTTCAAAACATTTTCAACACAGAGATAAATAAATCCATTCTAACCCACCCAGGATAAATAGTGTGAATTACCTTTCATGCTTTTGCCTTGTAATTGAACGTGCTTCACGTTAGCCAAATGTTCACGAGTTATCTCAACGTATTTTCCTAACAATTCTAAATTTCCCAAAAAATTTCCATTACAAACATCTTCATATTCTATGCTCCCTCCCTAGAAAGGCAAACCTCTTGATGCTAAGTATAACGTAACATCTAATAGCCTTCGCAAAATCGCTTTCCACTTATCGACTTCTCATGCAATCTGTTTTTGGAGCTCACTATCTATCCCTTTACAAATTAAGGCTTGTTGCAATGATTTCCAATTACAAAAACAATTTCTATGCTCAGCACTATTTTCATAAACAGGCAGCCGATTATACAACTTTTTCTAAAGGGTCTTACTTGGAGAAAAACCTCCACTTTCTGTTAAATTACTGAGATTAACAAAAGGTGCATAAATATTTTCTTCGAACAAAATACATGGAAGACAGTGAAGTATGTTTCTTGAAGTACTACAGACTAGCCAATCATGGGAATACTTTTCTCTGTTAATAGCAGGGGCGACGATATGTCACATTTTCCCCCGTCGGTTAAAATTATTTCTAAATCTACACAGCCTTTTTCCAATATGGACTCTTCAGAAATTTTTTTGATATTGTATAAAAAGGACCGTTTATCATTAAATTTGGATAGTTGTGTAAATCGAGTGACCAACGAATTCTCAATTGTATCGATCATAGGGTAAAATACGTTCATTTTAAACAATTCTTCAGGATCTGTTGGTGTCTCATTTACGGCCTCGTATTCAAATAATCTCTTCTTTCTTCGGGATCGAAATGGCTTAAAAATAGGATCTGTTCCAGCTTGAAAAGAAATTTTCCTAGCTGTTATCAGAGGAGACGAATGACCCCGGTACTCTTTTACAAATTCCGAGCAGTTCTTCAGCAATTGTGAAGCGTTTGGTAAATCCATAGTTTCAGACTGCACAGCCTTACTTACAATGTTTACTTGAAACAATATATCATACCAAGCCACCATTGTTACTATAAACTCAAATTGCTCCATGTTCTGAATCAGCGACAAGGCCTTTGATGCTGCAACTGGGTCATTTGTTTCTTCGTAAAGATCCAGAAGGGCATCACGAACTGAAGGGTAGTGATAACGAACTGCAGCGATGCTAGAAACTTGACTCTCCCAACGAGTTTCACAAACTTTTTTTCAGTGATAGTCCTCTACGTGCTTGGATATCACTTACCATCGCTTTGTTGATCCATAAAATAAAACAAACAGTCTTTGATGAAATCCGAACAAAGAAACCGATTTAACAGATGTTTTGGCGGCATCTGCTATTACCAAATTTAAGCTATGACAGCCACCTGGATTAAAAATGCTCGTGGATATTGGTTCAGAATTCTGCTTTGGACACCTTTTTTTACCCCTACCATATTAGATCCATTATCATATCCTTGGCCTCGACAATCATTCATATCCAAATCGAACTCTTGCACAGTATCAAGAAAGAGGCCAGTATGTCCAGCTCCCGAAGAGTCATTTACTGGCTTGTAAGCAATGTTAAAGATAATTGTTCAACGTGACTGACATCAGGAGTGCAATTCAGTATGACGGAGAAGTATTTAGATGACTTTACCATAGTCAAAATTTTATTTCGAACTTCACTTCCAAGAAAGCCAATCAACTCGTTTTGAATACGCTTGCCAAAATAGTGGACATTAGTCTTCTTAATTACAATACGGCGGAGGTGCTACATCATCACAGGGTCAAGTTTTCCTAGCAGTTGCACTAAGCCCAGGAAGTTACCATTATTAGGAATATATAGGGTTTCAGACCCAGAGCTTCCTCTGAACGACCAATTATTGCCTGCTAAAAAGAATACTATGGACATCATTCGTTCAAGGATAGCAACCCACCGTGATTTCTCGTCTTCAATCTGTTTTTGCAAATGGTTGTCAATTCCACTGAAGTTCTTTAATCGAATCGACGCTTTTATCCAACTGTGCATGGCGCGCTGGTGATCTGAGGAAGTTTCATGAGTTTTGAGATGCACTGATAAGTGTCTCCAGTCGTCAAATCCTTCTTTTCCTAAATTGGAATGGGAACTTCTGTTGAATAAACAGCAGCAAAAACAATATACTTTATCTGCAGATTTAGAGTAAACGAGCCATATTCTTTTATAAGTTTCTCCATTTGGCAAAACCCTTTGAAAATGCGTATTTGAAAAATGACTTCCATTTTTTCTTGGATATTTTTCGTTGTTCATTTCGTTACTTACGGGACCTTGAATAATTATTTAATCTCTGGTTGCAGGGTCAACGAGCGACCATTTTGAAATATAATTTATATTTTGAAGAGGTGACGGTGATGGTATGTCTGGTATACCCTCTTCTGTAATATTTTGAACTGCATATGACATTCCAGAAACAGCTAAATTTTCTTGTGCATGCTGCTCTTCATGTTCATGGGCCTCGTCTGAAGAACTTCTATTAAATAGGTCTTCTTCCGTTGCGTGTTGGACTAGTTCTGATGATGACGATTCAGATGACTTCTCAACTCTCAAAAATGTTGCTAGAAATTTTGCAGCCTTTTCAGTTTCGCCTTGTTTTTTCGTTTTATTTTTAAGTTTTGTGCACCAGATATTTTTTTTGGAGGTAGCGACATGTTTTGTCTGTAAAGAAAAGTATGCATTATACTTTGTAAATATTTTCTATACCAAGGTAAACTGAAATAACCTAGAGTCAATTCTACACCCAAAAATATTGTCACTCGGAAACTTTTACTATGGGAGCAACAAATACAATATATACTAAATCAAAATGTGTTGAAAAGCTGATTTTCAAGTTGCGATTTAGGGCGGCTTGCATAACAGTCTAATTCCGTTTAGATGTTAGTTGAACGCAGTTTTAATTCTAAATTAAATTAGTGCATTGCATAGCAATATTTTAGTTGATAAATACGTTTAGCAAAGTTAAATGCTCGAAAATAGGTATTTAACGCAGCTAAAAGTGTTTACAGTACAACAAGAATTTAAATGAAAGATGATATTTTATGGAACTAAAATTTACGCCTACATTTATTTTAAAACATTAACTGTCTTACTTATTAAAAAGTCTTAGTCAACATCAAAACAACAGTTTAACTAACCACTACTTAAGACATTAAGTAATGCTTAACATTTTTAACTCATAAACAATGTTTAAGATGTATTTAGTTGACTAACGCAGAATTATTTTTGCTATAGCAACACTTTGCAAATGACCGAATGAAAGATTGAAATCATAGCGAAAAGCCCCGCATCTACTATTTCAAATTGCATTGCAAGTAAAAAAAAACACAGAAAGTTCACGTGACACGTTCACACAAAAACAACGGACCACAACTGTTGACCATTTGTTTAGACTGATTATTGCTTACATACGTAGGTATTTGTATTTTGTTTATTTCAGCATTATTCGGGAAGAAATACATACAAAAGAATGACCAAACGTAAAGATAATTGTACTTATTGTCATAAATTTTATTTGTATGAATTATGATAGGTATAAATGCTTTTTACTAACTACTCCATAGCTAAAAAATTATCGAACTTTTCCACATTGTTGAGTTTTGTCAGATAAATTAACAGCTACACAGACTGTTTGGGTGGCGCCATTTTGTTAGTTAGGCACTTAAACAAGAGTCCGACGATGTTTAATATAACATTAGTTAGGTTCGCTGTTTAGCTATTAGTTAACGCTAAATAACGTTTATGAGTAAGAATTATTTTTACCCAAGTAAAATCTTTATCGATTTCAAGATAACGGAATTTTGACATGAGGGACACGGACAGAGAAAAAAAGGTTTAACTGTTTTACCGACGGTGCTAAACATAATAGCCCGAAAGGCGTTGAGCAATGCGTTGTTAATAATAATTGTATTTACAAAAAATACGTTCAGGCAGATAACAAACAATGTTTAACTAATTCAAATTGAAGATGATGTTAAACTGATGTCATATAAGTCACCCTTAGACTAGCTTAAGTATGATCTATGATCTACGTAAACACAAGTATGTCTAAAATGATGTTGTTTCTAACATAATGTTACTAATATCTTACATTACATAACAACATTTAGGATACTCACAGAATACCTACTTTAACAGTAGTAACGTTTCGACAATAATAATTAACGATAACGATACAAATTCACTTGGAGCTCGCCGCATAGACACAAATAACAACACATGCACCCATACACGAATCAACGCCAAAACAACAGCTGGTGATCGGCGAAAGAGGCGCAAGCGGCGCGGCGCGGTGGCAGAAAGAACTAGTTATGGGCAAATCGAGTTGACTCGACTCGGTCGGTAGCACACAACCTAGATCACTGTGGTATAAAATTTATTTTAACAGATAGAGTTAAGTAGTAATAGGTGATGGGTTTTATTTTTTTCGCAGACGATCTATCGTACCATTTTCTGCGCCCCTCTTATAACGGTGCTCGATGTGGTCGCACCGCTCACACCGCCCCTGGTTAATAGATTTTGAGCTAAGTAAGTAATCATAAAATGGTTTTTCAATAAGATATTTTAGAAATGTATTAGATAATTTCACAAATTCTTCATATTTATAAGAATAGGGTACAATTTGTTGCCGGACAGCATCATTAATAACATTAGGCGATGTGTTGATCTTTTAAGTCCAGAGTATCTAATTGAATATTATCCTGATGTATTGAACAAGTTTCACCACTGGTTTCAAACAAAGTCTCACTAATGTTTTTGTCTTCCTGCAGCACTACACTTCTCCAAGTCCCATGGCTGTAGTGCAGAGGTCCCCTCGTTGAAGGTTCTTCAAGAAGAACGTCATGAATGAATGTTCACTCACTAGTTTTTATTTACAAAATATTATGTTTTGCTGACAGATCACTTCAATTGCTTCTTTTTCGGCTTGTAGTTTTTGTGCCCCTGACTTGCATTTAAATGAAGATATAATTAAAACTTCGAAGAACTCATTATAATAAACACATAAGTGATTACCGTAATTTAAACAAGAAAATTGATACACCGTGATTATATTCGCGTCCGACACCATTCAACAACACGACAGAACTAGAGAAGAGAGGATGGGAGAAGTGTGTTGGCTGCTAATTGGCTAGTTGGAATCTACTCCTTAATCATGAGTAAACACTGTTAAGTTAAATACAAACCTGCCTGGCTTGAAAGTGATGGTACGACTATCATCACCGTTACATTACAATAATTTATTTTAACAGTTGAAAGATTGTAGATGTACCGGTACAAGTTATTTTCTATAGTCATATAATTTGCTTCAAAACAAATAACCGTAAATTTTATAAGATATTAGGTTCAAATATGTAGTGTAGACTATAGTGTTGCGGAAAAAAGTTTTAAAACTTTAGATTATAATAATTATACACACTAACCCCGGCAGGTCCCCCAGCTCCCCGGTCCATAGTACCATGGTATTGGCAATCCCTCCCCATGTGGGGGGTCTGGTCTAACACGATCCCCTACCCTTATTTTCTACTTATCCTATCTCACTAGCTGATTATTCTTTCTTTGACAACTCATTTAAGTCGTGTTCTCAAATAATTTCAACTTGAAAGTTTTGTTGTTTCCTAATCTCAAAGCCTTATCCACTTCCACAGCTCTCCCCACACTTACTAATAATTTATATTTCCCTAGTTAATGTGTTGTGTTAATATATTCAACTTTTATGTCTTAACTGTATAAACATTATACTGTGTCTAGATAGTAAATAATGCAGTTTTTTTTGCCAAAATTTGGGTAGGAGTTTAAACTCCCAAAAACACTCCTTGGCTACGGCCTTGACCATAAATTATCTCTTCTTTGAAAACTCCTTTTATATTAAGAGCAAATTAATTAAAAAATAGTAATTTTAAACTCTACATCCCATTGATGTTTTATAGAAAATAAAACAACTTGGTACTATTTATTTTTCTTATGTTATTTCAGTGTTATTCAAATATAACATACCCTACGTCTCTAGAAATATTATTTGTCATCCACTTCAGTAAGTTAAGATTTAATTTTCTACATTATTATTTACTACACGGTGTGGGAATTACACAGAAGAGGGTGAATTAATCTTGAAACTTTTTCTTGGTCGTATCAAATGTAAATATAAAGCTTTTTTTTTTATCATCACTACACACAATAATAGTTGGTACGTTTCTAATAATATTAAAATTAACATTGTTAAAATATATTATGCATTTTAAAATTAAAACTAGACTTAGGCTTAAATAAATAGCAGAACAACTTAAATTAGGTATGAATATTAAAAAAAAATAATTTAATTGTCATAGCATGGCACAGAAAATATTTTAATATGCCAAAGTTAACATATCTTACTAAACCATTCCAACCTAACAAAACTTAACGTTTGATGTGTCAACAACATGTTTTTCTAAAATATCAAAATCCCGAATTATTTTACACCAAGCTATAGTTATGGCAAATACATCATTTTGAACCACTGTCTTATATTACTTTTCCATTCCTTCTAAAAAAATATATAAATAAATACAAATTAGTTTATTTGAACAATACTACCACCCACTATGGTGGCGATATGGTCTATGGTTAATGGTTTTACTCTCTTCCTCCACACTTACGTGTACACTTAAAATCCAATCTTCAAAATGCCTCCCGCATATGCATACAAGCCTAATGGGTAGTAAGACGGGATAAAAAACTAAACTACCTATTGTGACTCAAGTATCGGTCAAATTTTTATCTATTGATAGATTAAAGTTTAAGTTAATTTAGGGCTAGTTAGCTTTCGTTTTAAACATTATAGGCTTAATTATTATCCACCAAAATATTTGTAGTTAACCTGCAAATATGACATCACAATTGAAATAGTAAGATTTTCTTGCAATATTTATTTTGTTATTATTAAAAACTTGCTATTCTTGCTGTGTATTTTGATGAAGAAAAAAACACTTTATTTGGTATTTTAAAATGTTAAATACAAATATAAATATATTTGGTTCCGGAATTACTTTTTTTGAATTAGATTAAATACATTATTTGATGAATAAATGCAAATTAAACTGTCCATTTATTTTCCTTTTTATATTGTATTATGTTTGAACACAGGTTATATAGCAGCTTAAGGATGATGACAGTAGGTCTACTTTAATTTGTAAGAGTTGTAACCTATATTACCATAGAAAGAATATGTAAAAACTATAGTAATAAATCAAACCATGAAAACCATCCCCATTTTATTAATCTGAGAGTTAAACTCTTACTCCATCAACGATAGCATGGGCAATCATTAGAACACCTTAAACTGTGTGCCCACAGATAGTGTTTCACCCAACTACTTTAAAGAGAGTTCCTTAACCACTTTTGGTTAATGGATAAAAATTTTATTGAACTTTAACAAAGTAGTAAGCCAATTCTACAGCCCCTCTCCCCCCTTTAAATTTCATACTACTACAACTATGTTGTGACAATTGAATAATATTTGATAGCGATTCTTAAAATGTCAATGAACATATATTTGTTGGCACAAGCAGTGTGATCATAATGCAGCAGTGATGAGGTTGTGATATAGAATTATTTCTTGGATCAGACCAAAATCTACACTTTATCAAATATAAACTATCTATACACTTCCCTTGACTTATTATGTTGCTAATAAGATCATGGCAAAATATTTCCAACACAATTAATAATGAAGCCGACATCACTAAAATAGAATACAAAATTAGCACTATTAATTAAATTTTTTAATACGTTAATCTCAGAGCATCTATCCACAACTCAAATGATTTCACACTTTCTGGATATTTTGGAAATTTAATTTGTGATAGATGACCTGGCGGTCTAGGGGTAAGGTGTCAGACTTCTGTGTTGGGAGTCCGGGGTTCAAGCCTTGGTCCCAGCACAGATTTA
Organism: Timema douglasi; assembly: GCA_901482245.1. Classification (NCBI taxonomy): domain Eukaryota; kingdom Metazoa; phylum Arthropoda; class Insecta; order Phasmatodea; family Timematidae; genus Timema; species Timema douglasi. Next base: position 41,065 of record CABEEJ010004825.1, on the reverse strand, counting down.
TCTGATTGCCAAACCATTCAACTCTGATAAGGCATGTATTAATCACAATTTGTGAATGTGTAGAAAGCCAGGCCTCCATCATGGTTCGGATCCCACGTTAAACTGTAGGTTCTCCATTTGATCTCACACTCATCTACCATTACACATTAGCATAAATGCGTATAACCCCGAACTTTGTGCTAATAATAAAAATAAAATAATAATAATAATAATGTGTGATAACAGTCTGATTTAAACAGGAAGTAACTTTTTTGATTGTTTATAAGAGTTAATAAAATAATGTTCCCGTATTTATAGTTTATACAGTCTGTGCTTTGCAAATGTCACTTTTTATAAATAACACCACTGGTTTTTTTTTGTCACCACGTCCTACTATCCGCTTGAACTAATCGTGCTAATGTGTCAGGTATGAGGAAAGTTGCATTTAGAGGAAGGGTACTTGCATTTAGTAATAAAACATCCTCAGTTCACCTGACTTGGATTACAAACCTGATCTACCCATCATCAGAAGTCCAGTATATAGCAAGAGTGATGCCGAGATATCACTACTAATAAAATAATATGTTAGTGATGTTGATCGCAAAATAAAATTGTATTTTCTAAAGATTATTTTCTACCAAAATTCCATATTTGATGGATTAGATCAGTGTTCCACAAATGTTTTAATTTCACATTACACTTAACAAGCATACATTTTTTTGTGGTACCCTGTTTTGTTTAAGGTACACGCCAAAGCAGCAGGGAATGGATTATGCACCCATTCCAACAGTTGTACGATAAATCAGAATTATGAATGTATAGACTAGTTTTTTTTTATGAAGTAACTTCAAATTCTCCAAGTTTAAAGGTTAAAGTTATTCTTCTGTGCCCGCTTCTTTAACATTTATAAACATTTAATTCAAATCATTAGTAAGTTAATTTGGGTAAACCATATCTCTTAAATATTTGTGAGTAAAACATCCGGACGACATGTGGCTGCCTCTACTACCTCTTTCATTTGTGTTCTTATTGGACAACAATGCATGGCGTTCTAGACTGTGGCCACACACCACACCTAATTTGCCTCCACGACACACTGTTAGCAGAACACTGGGTTAGATAAGTCTGAAATTAAATTTCAGTGCTACTTTGCCTCCTTTTAGTTTTTTGCAATAACTATAGTGTGTAGCTGTTAACTAACTTCTAGAAACTGGCTATTTGCAATACTATAGTGTTTATTGTAACTGTTAGCTAGCTTCCAGAAACTTGCTATTTGCAATTATTATAGTGTGTAATTTAATTAACTTTCAAAAACCTTTATTTCTGGTTGGTTGTTCTAATGTGTCACTCTTGTAATAGACCGGACTGCTAATGATGAAGAGTTTGGGGTTCAAATCCTGATTGGGCTAACTGAAGGTGATTTTTCCTAAATATTTTTCCACTCTATTTTCATGCAAATGGAGATAAAGTACCTCTAAATTCAACCTTACTCATTTCTATTACATCAGTACAACCAGCTCATGTGGGTACAACCCAAACAAATACCTAGTGAATAAAGTGGAAAAAACTTCCAAAAATAAATATATAAAGATCTAATGATAATAAATGTTTTTTAAAGTAATAGTATAAATAGCATGCTAACACCCAAATCAATAACTCTAGGCTACTGTAATACATATTGAAAATTCACTGTTTGTCCTACAGATAACCCTGAAAGGCAAGATGTGTTGCAAAAGAAAAGTTATTTTATCAATAACAAGTGCACTCATTTTATTGTACACACATACCTGAAATAAAAGTACACACTAATTTAAAGAACAGTGCATTTAAATTTTACTTTTTAACCACTATACTGTCTTTTTTAAATTCTTTTTTTATTCCAATGCATGTTGAATTCATGTTTATTTTTTGCATTTTCACACTAAGTTGAAAATCATGTTAATACTTACACATATTGTGAATTTTTGAAACAAATCATTTTGTTTTTAAAGTGGTTTCAGCAATACAATATACACACACTTGAAAACTTTTCTCATCCTTTTTGCTGTTAACTGTACTGTAAAGTAATGTGTTTCAATCAGATGGGAAACATATTTTCTGCCATCCCTGACTGGATGATCTCACAGCAAGGCTTGTCGACGGTGGTAGGGTTCGTGGCAGGTGCCTTTATATGCGGCGGCGGCCACTACCTATACTGGTGCCGTGCTCTCGAGGTGGCGAGTGCCCGCCACATGGTGGTAGTGACAGGCTGCGACTCAGGACTGGGGTTCTCAGTGGCACTCCATCTGCACAGCCTGGGGCTGACGGTTGTGGCCGCATGTCTGGACGCTCATGGGTCTGGCGCCACCAAACTGAAAGCGCTGGCAGGACTTAATAGGATGCATGTGTTGCGTCTGGACATCAGGGATGGGGCCAGTATTGAGAAGGCGGTCCGTGAGGTGCATCTTTTACTACAGAGAAATCGAGAGCTACGTAAGTCTATGTTATAGATATGGAGGTAGTAGTGCTAACTATAAATATAATACTAACATTATGTTGCTTACACAAAAGAAATCTGATATGAACATGTTTCGTTAACAAAATCTACCCCAACTTGTTGGTAAATGTAGTAAAAACTAATAAAATGTAGCTGGAGGTAAACATAATATAAATACAATATAGTATAAATGTTCATTTAGGTAAAATATATTCACAATCAAATGTCAATAATATTTTTAGTTTACTTGTTTAAACACGCAGTCAAAAGGCAGAAGGAATTGTATGGGTAAGGACCCACTCTTACAATCTACAACAAATACCAATATTAATTAAAATTATAATAAACTTTTCACTAAGCCCTAAATTAAATAAAAAAATATGTTATGTCATAAATGATCATATAATATTATTAATCTATTATTATTATAGATACTATATGCAATATAAGCAGTAATCTTAAGTAATATAGTTTGCCAGGGCTTTGTGTGTCTGCAGAAATTACAATTACTTGCAGCCTGTGTGTTGATATTCATTAACATTTGCTTTAATTACAATCTTTTATTGTTCACTTGGCAATATAATAGTCCTTCCGAACACAAGTTGACTATGGGATTAATGATAGCTCAAGGTAGCCGATTATTTTCACATGTCCGTCACATAATCTGCTTTGAGTGAAGAATAATGACCCTGGGATGAATTCTTGATAGCTCAGCGGAGCATTGCTGTGCCAAACCCAAGGTCCCAGGTTAGATTCCTGTGTCCAGGTATCACATTTGTCAACTCATTTAAATCAATGTAATATGATGGTCTGAAACTGTGTATTTCAGAGCTGAGGGCCCTGGTGAACAATGCTGGTGTGATGGTGTTTGGTGAGTTTGAATGGCTTACAGAGCGCCTCATAAATCAACAAGTGGAGGTGAACTTGCTCGGCACCATGAGGATCACCAAAGCCTTCTGTTCCCTTATTAGGCACCATGAAGGTTGGTTTGATGTTTTTCAGAAATGCTTTAATCAAATGTTTGAACTTTTAATTTCATTAATCTTAGTTTGAAATATCATTATTTGTTTTATTAACTGAAAGTGTAATTTCAAAAAGTTTGAACATTTTTGATTTCCCAGTTTCTTTTTGTTAGGTAAAACTTTTGTAAGAATATTATATTTTTGGAGTTTTAGTTTATTTCACCTTCCTTTACAGGCACTATAGTAATTTTCTGCCCATATTGGTGGTTGCATTGTTTCTCTCACAACGGACTTTATTGCTAGGGACAGAGAAATCGAGGCTTGAATCCCAGTTGAGTGTACTGAGGTTGGCTTCACTCAAGTGATTTCCTACTCTACCTCCACCAAATTTGGACACATTTCCTCAAAACTATATATTAATTATCCCTATCTCATTGGTGTAAATATTCAGATTGAACAAACAGATGGACAACAAAAATCTTAGCCTTGAACGTCCTGATAAATTTTACTGAGTACTGCCATTTGTACATTCTGTTGTCAAGTACTGGTTTCATTTAGTATTCTCTACAGTGTGTGAAATGACAATTTAGAATCATCATCGTTATCACCATAAACTTTTTGGCCATGCTGGAAATCAAACCCGGGACCCTTAACGCAGTTGACAGACATGCTATCGACTGAGATAAGGTGTCTGATTCATACTAAAGGTCTACCTGCCCTAAGTTTTGTTTAAACTGAAAACTGCACTAACTTGATCATAAACGTGAAAAAAAANAAAAAAACTCGTATCATAAGGAACAAGCAAACATCGTGTCATATATTCAAAAAATCATTGATGAAATGTATTTTTCTTTAAAGTACTGTATGTAAAATTTCCTTTTAATACTTCATCCATGGAGAATCATACGTTTTCAAAGTAATTTCAATACACTACGATTTGACACTTTCTTTCTTTAAAAGACCAACTTTGTTGTATTTGACAAATCATGTGACATGCTGGCTCCCTTTGCCCAACATGAAGTTAGCCTTCACAACATCAGATTGCCAGGAGTCCTCCTATTAGTTATTTTTAACACTGTAGACAAGGGGTCCAATAAGCAAGGGATGGGTCATATATAAGCAGCTTGTGCATATGAATCCACACAGTACACAGTACTCAGAATACAGAACATTGTAATATCACAGAAAACATTCCGTAAATTAACAAAAACTATATAAATTTTAATATCAAATCTACAGTACCAAAAGTGTAATCATCTATTCTAAATAAATTGTGTGCAACATTAAAAGTTTTACCATTTCATAAGAATAAGAATCACACATACAATGAGATCGACATAGCAGTGTGAAAACAAGTGCATAGTAGTGCATGCACACGTCATCATCATCATCATAAAAACCTGTATCATTATACTTAATGCTCCCCGTAAGGCATATACGGCTCCAAATCTGCGACATCATTATACAAAATCTGATATCACTATAATTGGTGCCCAATCACGGGGCAATATCACAATAAAATCCCATTTGGGGGGAAATATCATTATAATATATCAGTGTTTTCCTACCTTTTGTGTGGTTTGACACCAATTTTTGTCTTGGAGACCATCACAACCCCTTGATAATCTAAAAAAATTAGATTCTGAGATTTTTTTCACTTTTTCTTACTACCCATCTAGGATATTCACACGAAACTAAAGTAGTGGGGTAGTAAGAATCTATAGGAAATGAACCCATATCTGAATGTTGAGAGAGGAGGAAACTGTTCAGGAAAAACCACCCCCACTACACCTAACTGGGATTCAAATCCTGATGTCACCAAACAAACTAAATCAAATGCATGTGACATTAAGCCCACATGCCCAAAGACGCTTGTTTTATTTATAATAAATTGCCTATATAATGATTGTATGAATGCGACTAAGATTTCGGAAAAGAGAATCAATGAGCCAGGCAGATATTTTGAAAGTTATACTACTGTCACTCACCCAAACACATTTTTTGAAATCATTTTAACAATTTGCATTTCTTTATGAATTTTGTCCCTTGCTATGATCTTTATAGTTGCGGAAATCACTGGTATAAATGAATAATCCGATCTCTTACTGGCTCTAACACCCTAAGTCATTTTATAACAGTTTTACACAATTATTTAAAAGGCTCTTTTCACATTTACTGTCATTTTTAAATATTGCCACTAAATGGCACTAACACAACTTGTTACAAATTTCCACAGGCGATTTAATAGGACTACATTTTCATAAAAAGGGCCTTTTAAAAATACAAACCTATTTTTTTGGCAAACACTGTTAACATTCTACTATATTATTAGTGTTATTTAATAGGTATTGATATTATTTATCAAAATAAACAGCCGTAGATCACATGACTTTACCTATGCGTATGTGAAAGTAGAGCTAATAACTTAGATAAGTCCCTTCCTATGAAAATTGGATTCTTTAAATATTAAAATGGCAGCAAATACTCTTTTGATAGAATAAAATCTTTTTTGGGAAGGATAACTAACACTGTTTAATTTTCTCTGTTCTTTTTTTATCTAATCTCACTAACAAATGAGTCTATGAATCATGTTGGCAGGCCGCATCGTGACAGTGACCAGCCATTGCGCCAGCCAAGCGTTACCAGGCTTGTCAGTGTATGGTGCCACCAAGGCTGCACTCAAGGCATGGTCAGATGCTCTGCGCGTCGAGCAGGCCAAGTACGGTGTCAAGGTCATCACTCTTGTACCAGGTGAATTTGAGTAGGAAGTAACACACTATGCCAAAAGTAGAGACAAGTTCCCGTAACTATTTCATATCACTTAAATTCAACATGTATACATACCTACAGTATTCCCATGGCTTCTTTGGTGCTGACTGACAGCTCACAGCTGACAGCTAAAAGCTTTTAAATGTTACCAGACCAATTTATATATCCCTACGCTGAACCATATGATCTGCAAAAACACGTGTTTAGCAGCTGTCACTTCTGATAGTCAAAATTTAGGTGTATACCTAAATGTTGACTGTCAGAAGTCGGCTATGAGCTGTCAGTCAGCCCCAAAAAAGCCATGGGGCTACTGTAATCATCCCGTTCCCTTACTGGGTAGGCAAAAAACTAAAGAAAACAACAAGATCAACGACGGTCCATCTTCACTTTCTCCACACTTAGCTGTTCTTGCATACTCCCTTTGCTTCAACAACATCCATACACCGAGTCAAACATGCTCTTTCATTCTTAAAACCCTTATTGTTTCTCTTTTTTCACACTTTTCATTGTGTCCTGGTGTGTTGCCTTACCTCCTAGTGGTAGTGACACGGGCAACAGTAGACTGGCCGGCAATGCAGTCTATTAAGTAGGAATACCCGTTTGTAGGAACAGTACAAGCGGTTTCAAGAAAAAACTGAGCAACAGTTTTACTTGTGGTAAAGTGGTTAAAATGCGTCAACCCTGATTGGTACAGCATCCTTAACGTAAGCAGCGAATACTGGAATGAGTGCGGGTATGATCAAGGCTATTAGCGTCGTCTACTCTAAGCTAATTACTAAAAGAAACTGTGAAATATTTCAATTTCAAACATATTACATCCTTGGAGACAATAGCATTAGATAATTGTTATGTTCAAACTTAAGTAGTATCACTTTACAGATAAAGCTTACAAAATTGTATTAATATTTTTGCCAATATCTCAGAAACAATTGGTTTTATAGAAATATATTTTGAGTCAAAGTTTTTGATTTTTAATAACACACAATAATTTAGCTATGATAAGTTATTTAGTATGTCAAATAGTTGCAAAGATTTGGAAATTTTCACTTCTGTAAAATACTCTAAAAGTCATTTTCATGGGAAAGGGGAAATAGCCATTTTGTTTATAATCTTAATCACACCTAGATACGAATTTTAATCAAAATTGCTATAGCTGATTTTGAGAAAATCAAATTTTTCTCTTTTTACCTCCAAGTAAACTACTCCTAATTTTAGGGTTAAGTAGACACACAGACAGACGGCATTGCAAAAACAACTTTTTAGGGTTCTGGCTCCATGAAACATCAACATCCTTCAAGATCTTGGGTTAAAAAAAATATATATTGGCTTATATCTTGAAAATTATTGGTTTTATAAAAATATATTTCCAATAAAATATTTTTAATACACAGTACATAGGACCTACATATTTACAATGATAAGTAATTTCACATCTCAAAGATCTACGGAGATATGATAAAAACTTAGGATTTACGTGTCCGCATGAAACCCTTATAATAATTTTGACAAAAAATTGAGGATAGCCATTTTGTTTGTAATATTGTTCGATACTTGGAAAAGAAATCTAATCAAATTTGTTAGAGTTGATTTTGAGAAAATCAATCATTTCTATTTTCACTCTTTAGTAAACTACTTTTAATTTTAAGGTTAAATAGACACACTAAACTGCAAAAACCACTATTTAAGGTTCGGGGGATACTGAAACATTGACATCAATCAACATCTTGGGTTACATTTTTTTGACAGTAGCAATAATAAACCTTATGTTTTCGAAAAGTTAAAAAAATACACGTATATTTGTGTATAGCTTGAAAACAATTGGTTTTATAAAATTATATTCCAAGTAAAAGATTTTTATTTTAAATAGACCTACATATTTGCAATGATAAGTAATTTGATATCTCAAAGACTTAAGGAGATATAATTAAAAGTTTGAATTTACACATCATTACAGAACCATTTAAGTCATTTTGACGAAAAATTGAGAGTAGCCATTTTATTTAAATATTTATCAAACCTTAGAAACGAAATATAATCAAATACGTTAGAGCCGATTTTTATAAAATTGATTTTTTCTCTTCTTCCTCTAAGGAAACTACCCTTATTTTCAGGGTTGGATATCCAATTCCAAAAACCCCTCGAAGCAACCTTATGAAAACCCTAGCTACCAAATTTAAGCCCAATCGGTAGACAGTTTAAGCTCTAGCCCGAGATACAGATAGACGGCATTGCGAAAACCACTTTTTTAATTCGGAGGATTATGAAACGTCGACATTCATCAAAATCTTGAGTTCATTTTTTATGATGACTACAATACTTTATTTACCTGTGAGGTAGCGAGAAAGTATTAAAAAAAATTAAAAAATAGTTTATATTTAGATTTCCTGTAACAACTTAAGAGTTTATATAGTAAAATAAACTTCTCGAGCTTACTATGTTGTCTACAATTATGATCTGAGGTTCAGGTTTTGTAGATAAAATGAAGATTTGGATATGTAAAATAGTGTATTTGATCCATCGCCGGTAGAAACTAAATTAAGTATTTTTGATAAAAATTAAAATAAACTTTAAACAGATGATTTACTATTTATTTGATCATATAAGCAAATCTTCATTAGTTTTATAATCATTTTGATAATGGTATTTCTATAGGCTGAACATAATTATTTGAAAGAATATCCAGATTTGCTTTCTTCTTAAAGTATTATTTATTTTTCAGGTTCCTTTGTGATGCAGAGCAATATTCTAGCCCATCACGACCAACATACTAAAGAGATGGACGACTCCATGACACCGACAGATAAACTATTCTTTGGAGATTATTTTCAACGCTTTAACTCATATTTAAGCGGTTTATCTGAGGTAAGGGAACCAACCCTAATAGATGATTCAACCCTTCTAAAGAAGTTTGAGCATGCCATACTCGCTCATCGCCCTTACGCTCATTACCAGCACGCTCCTTATCGATACGTTTTCTACCACTTTTTATTGAACACTATGCCTGTTTGGATCAGAGATAAACTTGTTGTAAGGTTCGTGGCTATGCCAGGTTGGCAAGATGGCAAGGCATCATCGTGATAGTCATTAAATTATGTTATTCACATTATTGTCTTTTTTTTTTGTAAGTGATTTGTTTTAAGATTGATAAAGATACTTTATCATCTGATCGATTTAGGGGACCAAAGTTTTTGAAACTTTTAAGTTCTTTTCTGCCATAAAATAGTATATAGCCACATTTTTGAAATTTACAGGTTCACTTTTTAAGTACATGAATGGCCTGAATCAATATAATTTTTAAACAGATTCACATGTTTATGATAATTTATTTTGATTAAATTCCATAAAAATAATAAATACCATTTTGTCAAATCTGTGTGGTTTTCTTTCATTTTGGATGACCTGGCGGTCTAGGGGTAGGTGTGCTGGGGGTCCGGGGTTCAATCCTCGGTCCCGGCACAGATCTATTTGATTGACAAACCCTTCCTTCACCTCTGACAAGATGTGTATTAATCACAACTTGTGAATATGTGGAATGCCAGGCCTCCACCGTGGTTCGGATCCTACATTAAACTGTATGTCCTCCATTTCATGTCACAATCACCCTACCATTACACATAATAATAATGACAATGACAACAACAATAATAATCTTCTTTTGAAATTTTTTAATTTTCTACATAAAAATGCTACTATTTGATTACTGCATATTTTTTGAAAATTAAGAAGGTTAAAAATTAATTTACATTCACTTTGATTAGTACAACTAGAAAATCCACCACAAATTCAATATATTTGAAAATCCCTGTTTTAGTAATAATTCTATGTATTCTTTTTTTAATTTATGAGCTTTTATTACCAAAATAATTTGTGATTTAAGCTCATATAAAATTTAAGCTCAACACATAATTTCTTTGTAGTAAGGCTATATCTCAGTGGTGTGTGGTCAATTCTGGACAAAGGGAAGCACTGAGGCTACAATAAACGGATTCTGATGGACCCTAGTATAATTAGAAGCTCACACTGGTCTTGTTCTGTTTTTTGTTTAGTTAAACGTATTCTAGGGAAGAAAGGAAGGGGGGTGACCCAAATTATGTATGGCATAAAACCAAATAACTGGTGATATTAGAAATATTCCCACAATCATTAAATTATATATATATATATATATTTTTAAATAATAATAATAATAATAATAATAATAAATTATTTTCTGTTGGGCTTTAGCCTGAAAATGAGTATGACCTTTGGTCTGCCTTATAGTTTTGAATCCGAATTTATTCTACACGCCATTATCATTAGTAAATAGTAAGGTCAACTATATAATTTTCTGCCAACCCAACACACCAATATCTACTATACACTTTCATAAATTTAATTATTGAAATGTCAACAAAATCTTATAGGCTGCCTGAAGATGGTGTGGGTCTCTGCCTGTTTCAATTATTTTATTTACATCATCAAAAAACCAGTACTAAAAACTACGCTTCAAAATATGACTAAGTAATACTCGGCAGCTTCCACTGCTGCACTTGTTGACACACTCGTCATTCTACTACTGTACACAAAGAAACAAATCTTCTCTCGAGGGATCAAACACGCGTCAATATTCCATAAAATCAAACTAAACTTCCTTTAAATCGGTGATAAATACTTTATTTTGTAATAGAGTGCCCATAATTATATCTAGAAACAATAAATATCAGTCAAAACAAACTAAAAAATAAAATTTTAACAGTATTAAATGTTCAATTATACACCAATCATGACATTAAACTCATGCGCTACTACCCACTTAGGGATACAGTGCTTCCGTTTCCCCGATGAGGGCCGGACAGACCCGGAAACAAACAATTAGCGGAATAAAGAGTGAGCGAGACCAGCTGGCTGGCCGCTCAGTCTGGGAAATAATGACTTACTCTGAAAGAAGAACTGTGATCTATTTGTTTATAATAATAATAATTGGTTTTAACTTCATTTTCCTCTTATTTTCTTTTTTCCCTCTTTAATTTTAGGGAAGTGTTGCTTCCCTTGCTTCCATTGAATAAACACCACTGTTATATCATCTTGTTTATTATTTTTATTTCCTTCCAATAAGACTTCAAGTAAATTACCAGAATTCTCCTGCTTACAAGTTGGCAAAAAAACAAACAAAAAAAAACTAAAACTTTACAAAATAATTTTCAACTTCCTAATTCATATAATATCAAAAGCTCCTTTAATCTCACAAACAAACTAAAAAATATTTCCCTTAATTCAAAATCCAAATTCAAATCTATAGACATCACCAACTTATACACCAATGTACCCAAAACCATAAATATTGTAAAAGTTACATTAAGAGACAAAACATTCTCTAAAGAATACTTAGATAAAATTATCAAGTTACTTGAAACCATATCGAATCAAAATTATTTTCAATTCATTAATAAATTCTACTCTCAGAAAGCTGGCCTTGCAATGGATTCACCCATTTCCTGTTTAATGCCTGACATCTTTATGCAAACTTATGACTCTAAAATTATCAATCATTTAAACAAAAACATAAACATACAATTCTATAGTAGATATGTCGATGACATATGACAATATTCTTGATAATACTATCTTCAACAGCAATTACATTCTAAACTACATCCATGCCAAACTAAAATTCACATTTGAACGCTAACAAAATAATAACATTAATTACACAAATTTAAAGATCATGAAAAATAAAAATTTCAAATTTGAATACAAAATTCATAGAAAACCCACTAATACGCATTGCATCATTCAAAATGATTCCAACCATCCATTATCTCACAAACTGTCATCATTTAATAGCCTTATTTATATATTAATTAATATCCCACTTTCCAAGAAGAATTTTAAAACAGAATTGAACATTAGGGTGGAATGAAAATAGGGGTTAAAACACTTTTTTTTTAAAATTATGTTTTCTAATAGGGCGCAAAAGTTGCTTTTTAGGATCAGTTTTAATACTGCAAAATTTTGAAGCTCTATGAAAATGTTTTGCCATGCCGCACAGTACTTAAAAATGAACTTTTAAGTAAAAACCTCAAATTTTCAAAAAAAAAGTTTTTGGACTATAATGTTCATTTTAAACACTATAAATAATATTGTTGGCAAATATAAAAGCATATTTTTCACTTAAATCGTTGAAAGTTTTCCAAGAAGATATTTATTTGAGAGCAATATATTTGTTAATATATATCAAATTTTGTTGATTTTTTTAATGGAATTCCAATGAATACAATTATACTATCCAAAACAGATATAAATATTTTACTTGTTGCTATATGTGTTATAAAAGCAACAGACATTCATTACAGGATAAAATTTGTCACTGTATATAAGTATATTATATTAAAAATACTCAACAGAATAAGAAAAATTAATCTTTTTGGTTAAAGAATAACATTGTCATTTTACTTTTATATTGAAATGTTCCTTAGTTTCAAATATTGGCATCAATTTATGCGATTATATTTTCACTTTTAAAAATCTATCTCTTTTGAGGCCACACATATGGCCGGCCAGTGATGATTCAGTAACTAATTTCACCATCTTTTCAACGGCTTGCGTATGACATGGATAAATAGGAAAGTCTACTGGTGGAAGGTCTTTATTAGCTTGTGCTGTACTTGTTATAAACGGTTTTAATGCCTCCTCACTTCGGGGATTGGTCATTGATGGCTTTGTTACCTTGATGTCATACCAAGTGATAATATCAATATGGTCTTCGGCTTTGAAGTTTATAACTGGAATAACAAATTTTCTTATTCCTTCTTTGTGTTCCGTCCTGGATTCAAGTAGTCGACATAGGCCTAGCTCTCTCACATATATGCGTTTGTCAGTTATCAAGCACAGCAGAAGGTTTTCAGGTGCTGCAAAGTAGGCATTTCTTTGAATATCTGGATCAATTACATTCCGAAGTTGCTCTGTGAGGGAAAGGGAATAATTTATAAGTCTCCATAAGTGTTTTGAGCCATGACTACATAATGGTTTCAGCTTTATGTTGAACCAAACAGGTGCATATACTTTAAGAATGTACTCTGCCATCGTGTAAAGATTTTCTGTCCCCAGATACAAACGAAGTAGGTGATTTGCCATGGTCACCCACCTTGAATGCGTAAGTTTATCAAGCTTCCTCATAGATAGATCATAAGAGCACATACCACTAGAGATATCATGGCACGTTTTCAATAAATATTTTTGGTCTGTGCTCAAGTCACCCATAGCTTCCAAGAGAGGCAGACTATTTTCAATTGGTGTGAATTCAATTACTGGGAGTTCTTGAGAGTTCTCAAATTTCTTGCCTATATTACCACAAAACTCATTTGGTCCTTTTGTCTTTCCATCCAGAAAACAAAAGAGGTGACATAAGGGCAGTTTATTTCCATGAACTAGACAAATCATTTGTTGTAGCGGCTTTCCTATTTCCTTTTCTAGTAAAGAGATGACACCATTAGTAGTTCCAGTATTAGTCACAGTTCCATCACAGTAGTTATGTATATGGGTCAGTTATTAACATTATAAAACAACACAGTGCTATCCTTAATATCCTTTCCAGTGCTAGAACATTTCCCAAATATTTCGATCCAGGCTCTTCAATAAGTGAAACATGTTCTTCTATAACGGTTTTCCTGTAATATTTGCTCCCTATATTTTCCTGTACTACAGTTTTGTCTCATCTTCTGTAAAAATAAAGTCCTTTGTCAGTTGTTTTGGTGCTTTCATTCTTCAATTCTTTGACCTTTCTCGTCTGATCTTCATTCTAACAATTACTTTACTTTTGTCCTCCTCACTAATGAGACCACTATCCTGGAGAACTGCACTTGCAATTGCTGCAGCAGCTCTATTAGAAACACCAGTTCGATCACATACTAAATTTACAGAAGGCAATTTCATGCGCATTTGCGAACTTGGTGTTGCAATCTGATAAGATTTTGAAGCCACAACATCATTTGCTTCTAATTTCATGTCTTCTTCATATTCTTTATCTCTCTCACCTATGACACATTTTCCATCCTTTCCATTATTTTTCAGTATTTTTTGTTCCTTATAATTTATTTTTATCTCCAATAATTTGAGCCATATTTATTTTTTCCAATGCTAAATTTCTAGATACTGCAACATCAACTGCACTCATAACCATTTTTCAGGTGATTCTTTGGTCTTTTAAAAATGTTTGCTCTAAATTCGGAACCCTCTTTTCTTTCTCACATCTAGAAAGTGCAGAATTTAGACATTTACAGGCAGCGATGTCAAAAAGAAGTTTACTCTCATTCTTAAACAAGATCAAATTTGATTCAAAATCTTTAGTTCCTTTTCTATTTTTCATCTTAAAATAATTCTGTATCCTTCATGTTACTTTCTAACCATCTGAAAGATATGAGTGTGGTATACAACAGAAATAGAAGCTCTTGAGCACATGCTTTATATTAAGGTAACACTTCATTACTTCTTCATAGGCCTGCAGTCATATCTTACTAAGGTTTTTTAAATAGCTAAAAATGGAGCACTCGTGCGTTTGCCTAGTCTGTACTGTTTTTGTCATTGCCATTTTTACTTTACTGTTGCAAGATATACACAAAAGAAAATAACACTATTGTCTATACAACATGTAACCCAAACGGTTAGTAACATACGGTGCTAAATTAATAATAAAAAAACTATACTATATAACACACAAAGAAAAACTATATGAAAAAACAACTCAAATGAGACTGTTTCACATTGTAATTGTAGTACCACATGCATGAAGCTCAGAAAGCCATCGATTGGAGTGGAGCTTGGAGTTATCCCTCCATACCCACTAAGCGGCCCTTGTCACAACTTGTTCAAGATCACACTATACCTCAGCTATGCTACTACTTGTCACTCACTATCTGTATGATATTGTATGTAAAAGGGAAGTTCATACCGGTATTAGACACTTGAATTAAAAAAAAACATTTTTTCATTCCACCCCATTGAACATCATTAAACAAATAGCAACATCCAATGGATATTCCCACTCAGTTATTTACAAAATGTTACAAAAACAAAAATCTCAATGACCGAGAAATCTAACCTCACGAATTTTTCAACTAACCCTACCCAACCAAAATTGATAAAATTTAATTACACAAGCAATAAATCCATCATAATTGCCTATATTAAAAAAAAAATGAAAAAAATCAGCGTTTCTTTTAGAACCAGCAACACATTAAAAAACAACTTTCAGCAACTGTAATCTCAACTCCACAAATAAATTTTCCAAAAGTGGTATCTACAAATTGACATATTGTGAATGTAATGCTGTATACATCATCCAGACGGGAATAAACTTTTGCAACTCGATACGCTGAATACATTAGTGATTTTAAATATGATAGATGTAAATAAAAATTCGCCGAACATCTAAAACTTTCCAGACATCAACCAATACCAATCATTAAATGTATGAAACTATTACAATCCTCTTCTAATAGTCTCAAAATGGCCATAACTGAAAATCTACACATCCAGACAGCCATTATGAACAATGACAATTTTTTGAATGAGCAAACACATTTTGAAAATCAGTCCCTCAATGACACAATTAGAAAGCTACTTCAACACGTCAAACTAAGAAAATAATCCCTTTTCAAACAATACTTGCTATCCCTCTGTCCCAACTTAAATCAATTCAAACTATGATCACGAAGATTAACACCATAAATTCATCTGCCTCATCATATAAATAACACTTTGTGTCACATTAGCAACATTATCCATTTTATCAATCTTTCAATTTTCTTTCTTCATATTTGTAACTTTATACATTTTTTTTTTAGCACCGCATCTTACTACCCGTTCGGGTTATACGCTTTAAGTACTAATTACTCTAATGGCTTAGGAATTGGGAAGGTTGAATTAGAGGATGTGAACCTGCATTTGCGTGGAGGGAGAGTGGAAAACCATTTAGTAAAAACCACCCCCAGTTCATCCGACCGAGATTTGAACCTCAATCTCCCCGTCCTCAGCAGTCAAGCTCAACACGACTAGCGCGTTAGCCAACTATGCCACCGAGGCGGGCTATACATATTGTTGATCATCTCACTGAAAATTATTCCATATAAAACTGTAAAATTTCATAAACTTTCCAATAGTATGAATTAAAATCAATCATCTTTAATATAAATAAGCTTGTGAAGCTTGTTAATTTAAATGATTAACTATTTAATATTTCATATATCACATTATAATTTTTCTTCCATTTCAAATGTTTAATTTTTTAAATTCATATTTTTTTTTACATATTTTTATACAATAATTTAAAATAGCAGTGATATTTCTTAGACTTGAATATGGTGAAAAATCACCAAAACATGTCTCTGTCATAGAAGAAAAACTAAAATGTATATAAAATGAAACAAGTATAAAATTAATAAACAAGACAATATAACCTATCAATTATTACTACTCCTTACCAAATAAACATGAACATTATTAGAAAATAAATAAATCTCATTTTAAAGGCATAAGATTATTTTGCTAAAATGGATTATGTCTAATAGCTGTAAATATTTTTAGAGATTCTGTTAAGTTTGAGTCTCAACTTATAAATCTCATTCTTTCACATGTGAAAATCATGCTATTACACCACTTGTGATTTTATAAAAAAAAGAACAATTGTCATCTTTTTCTTTATATACTTGTTATAAACTTACAAATATTTAAAAAATAAAAGGATTTTACACATACATACCTAAACACACCTTACGGGGTAGGCAAGAAACTGTGCATATAGCTCAAAAAACCATAATTCCGTCCATCCTCACTAACTTTCTCCACACCTCCCTATCCTTGCATACTCCCTTTGCTTCAACAACATCCATACACCGACTCATACATGCTCTTTCATTCTTAAAACTCTTAAGGGTATTCTCTTTCACACATTCATCTACAACATTTAGCCATGTCTTCTATGGCCTGCCCCTTCTTTTTGATCCACACATTCTATCTTAATATATTTGCTTCTTCACTTGATCCATACTCATTCTCTCAACATGGCCAAACAAACTAAAGATGCTTCTTTCACATATACCTTTAGGATTATCTTTCAAACTTCACTTCTTCAACACCCATTCATTACTGACTCGGTTCATAGAAGTTTTCCATATACATTTCTTAAATATCTCATTTCAACAGCATTCACCTTGCTCTTGTCTTTCTCCTGAGAAACACACGCTTCACATCCATAAAACAATATTGGCGCTAACAAACTTTTATAAAAGGATTATTTATTTATGATTAATAATCAACAGGAGAGGTCGGTCCCTGTAAGTATTAAAAGCACTTTTTATCTTATTCAATAAAAACAAAACTGGTTTTTATGATTACAAGTATTTTTTTTAAATCATAAAACTAATATATTTTGCAAAATTTGAACCGTCTCTTGCTTCCACATACTATTTTGACCATAAAAGATCTACCTAATGTTTTTGGTCAATATTGACACATGCGCATTGCCAGTTGTGTGCTCAGAATCACTCTTAACTTGTTATAACTAGTATAATTCACGTGTTTGTTCTGATATTTTGTTTGCAGTGCTATATATTCTAACTAAATAGACATTTATATTTTAAACATGTGTGATTAACAAACTATTAGTGAAATCCTCTTCAAGTACTATTCAAAACTGCACTGTTCAAACTGGTAGATCAACATCCGATCATTATTTATAGTTTATTTTTACCTATAATAATGAAACAAATTATCACTACACTAACACAATTAAATTAATTTTATACTGCTACAATTAATTTTTTTGGCAGCGCGTCTTACTACCCATTCGGGCTATATTTCTATTTACTAATCACGCTAATGGGGTAAGAATGAGGAAAGTTGAATTTAGAGGAGGTGTACCAGCATTTTTGTGGAGGGAGTGGGGAACCATTTAGGAAAACCACCCTCAGTACACCATACCGGGATTGAACCATGATCTCCCCGTAATCAGTAGTCTAGTCTATTGTGAAAGTGACGCCTTAAAGCATAACAGCCACCAAAATGAATTACAACTATTCAAATAAATAATTAAATATAAACAAGCCTTGGATACATTTTCACCTCCATCAACATCTCTAAAGTTGCTTGCCCGACCCAGATTTTGAGCCCTCTAAGCCCTACTGATAAAAAAATAGTGTCATCCTTAATTTGACTAGATATTTGTCTCTTTAGATACACTATAACACTATGCACTGCATGCATTTAATTAGATCAGATAGAAATAGCAAATCTCTTTATCATTTTTTTTCAGCATGTTGATATTATCATTATATTTGGTTAATTTATTCCATGAACAGATTTTTTCTTTAAAAATAATCTAGCATGAACTAAAGGTTTCTACACTAATTAATACATTGAAGATAGATGAAATATGATTTATTATTGAGAAAATACACACAAAAATTATTCTTTCTCTTGAATGAAAAGTAGATTGACTAAAACAAATAAAAATACACCCATTTCTTTCTAAATATGATTTGGTACCTTGTTAACAATGGAATAAATAATTTATATTTGTAACAAATTTACAATGCTTATTAGTAAGAATTCCTTCCATTCATTGTTTGATAAAATCTTATAACAATATTATATACAGAACATACAAACTTTAAGCAAACAAATGGAAATAATTTGATTCACATACTTATTTACAAAAATAAATAAATACAATTTTAAATATTGAACATGAACTGTACATTGTGTTCAACACGAGGCTATGTTTGTAGACATATCTATATACATTTTAAAACACATTATTGATGATAACATTTTGCAAAGGCTGTGATTTCAGTAAGGGTACTACAATTGTAACAAGAGTAACCATGTGGAAATTGTATTCAATCAAATTAAAAGTAAGGTAATATTAAGAAACACTTAACACACACATTTAATATTCAAACAAACATTTTTGGTTAATTTTACAATATTATAACCTGGATACATTCAGCATTACTCCAACACCATTTTATATACTAGATTACATTCCAATAAATTCACATCTGTTGAATATTTAACAAAGTGTTACAATTATTTTGCAAATTGTCAAAATTGTGATCATTTCTATTACAACTTATACACAATAATATTTTTCTGTTTTGGTCATGTGTCCTTCTACTAATTATGATCTTAGAGACCCTGATTCAATTCCAATTTTAAATAAATTACAAGTAAATACCATACTCTTTTTTTTACAATATCATTGTTTTCTACCTTTAGCTAAAAACATGTGTCTATCAACACTTTTATTTGTGTTCAAAACACTCATGCAGTCAACCAATAACTTCAATCAGTAATCATTATAATAAGACATTTAAAAATAAATCATGCAAAGATATGAAGACTTATTTGTAACAATGTGAGTATGCATATGTTTTTATTTACACCACTTGTCAATATGTAAATGCTATATAATTGTATGTGAGAAGAAAATTTAACTTTTAAACAGCTTGTATGTCTGAAATATTTTATAAAAGAATATGAAATAAAATTTACTCATTTTATATTTCAGAATCATTAATTTAACTAAAAAGCTCTTTAGAGAAAAAGCTCTTTTCACTCTTTGAAGCACATTATATTATATTATATTATATTATAGTAGAGGAAAGTATGGTTTAGAAGTATTCCTCTTTCCTGTGCTTTCTAACAGGGCCGTTTTAAAACCTTTGTAGGCCCTAGGCACTTTTATTTATAGGGGCCTGTGTGTACAATATTTATAATATAAACTAAAAATTCGTGAATTGATACTGAAATATATTTATTACTTTTGCATGGCATAATTCTTTCTTTTTTAATACACTGCAGACAATATTTTTTGAACTGAACTATACGATGTGAGAACCATGCAGCCAACAGACTTACAATAACCTCCTCCCCTTTGCGGACATTTCTGGACTCTCTGGTGCTTTGGCATATGTATACTTATCTACTTTACCAGTCAGTAGTCATGAGTCACTGCACAGAAGAAGCTAGTTTTATGCTGGCTTACTTCACCGACAGTATGCTATATGTGTATAGGTTATAAAGCAAGTTTGTTATGAAGTGTTTCAACAATAATAATTGTGTACTTGAAAATATATTTTTGTTTCCAGCACCAGCAGTACGTTTTGTGTGTAAGTATCACATGTTGTTTGTATGTTATAAGGTGTTAACATGTGTGTAGAGTGTACTGGTACATTCATTTCTGTATATTCTCCGATCTTCATCACATAAAAACAAATAACAATGAAGGACTTCCTCTAAAAACGTTCCACCAGACGACACACCATTAAGTTATGTTTCAGTGTAAAAAACATTACTTATGATCTGGTAATTCATGTCTTCATCTCTTAGCTGATTTCTAACCTTTGAAGGTGCGCTGTATTAATGTTGTGAAAAATTATATATATATTTTATATTAAAGTCATTATTAGATCTTTTTGCCACGTTCGTGATTCATTTGTCAAATGTCACTTGCAGCCTTTTTAGAGGGGCTGCTCACACTACACTGTTATATTATTAATTTTAATATATAAATATCTTTAATTTTTAGCTCAAAAAAAGTCTGAAGGATATAAGCGAAAATACGAGTCTGGTTCTGAGAAATGAAAGAAAAAAGAGGCAAAAGAAGAAGTGATAAAAGAATATGACGGAATCACTTTTAAAATTTGTAATATCGGCAACAAGGAAAGGTAATGATAATATCAAGAATCTGTCCAAAAATTCAAAATTATTAGATAACAGGGACACTTACAATCAATTTACCACAGACGACGTCAGACGTCATTAATGCTAAACAAAATTCAAATAAAAAACTGACTTTAGTATGTCAGCCTCCTACAGAAGATGCAAGCATCAAGGCATCTAATAAAACATCAAAACTGGTTGTATCTCAGCCACCTACACAAGACACAAGCATCAATACACCTAATGAAACCTCAGGAGAAGTGTTTCTGAAAACAAGTGATCCAGCAGAATGGGAGATTACTCCAGATCTGATACACCACTTTGCAAAACATATCCTAAAACAAAATATACAATCTAATTTCTTTTTAAAGGGGTAGAAGTTATGTAGATAAGGTACAATACACATGGAAAGCATATTTTATCAGAAGATTAACAAACAGGGAAATAATTCAAAGAGACTGGCTAATATATTCTCCATCAACTGGAAATACATATTGTTATGTATGCAAGCTTTTCAGTGACAATGTACTACTTAGTAAATTTCAAACAGGGGTTGATGATTGGAAGAATTCAACTACAAGGATTAAAACCCATGAACAATCAAAAGATCATCTAAATGCTCTCTCATTTATGTTACAATGCCAAAAAGCCCCTAGAAATGATGCTTGTAGAACTGCAAAAGGAGAAGGAAAAATTATGTACATACTAGGTTGAGGTTCTAAAAAGAATTTTAGGTGTAATAAAATTTATTGCTGAACGAGGTTTGGCTTTTCGTGGGGACACTCAATTACATAAATGCCCTAGTAATGGAAATGATCTTGGTTGCATAAAATACATATTTGGTATTGTACAACATTTTCTTGAACTTCATGATATTGATATTGCAAACTGTAGCTTACAGTCTTATGACAATGCTGGCAATATGAGCGGCGTATATTCTGGTGTCCAGAGTAAATTTAAAGAAATCAACAGTCTTTCCAAACGGGTTCCATGTGCAGCCCACAGTCTTAACTTGGTTGCATCAACAACAGTGGAATGTTGTTTAGCGGCAGTGATTTTTTTATTTTTATTTTCAAGCAATCTATGTATTTTCTTCGCGCCACCATGGAGATGGTCTAAACTATTACAAAACATGAAAGAAAATACCGGTGTTGTAAAAATCTTATCAGGTACCAGATGGTCTGGAGGAAATGATGCAACTAACACACTGTTTGTCAACTACTCTGAAATTCGTCAAGCATTGTTTGATATAGCTGAAAGTGAACGTCAACCACCAGCAACTGTTCATAAAGCGAGATCCCTAACGAAAAAGGTTGATTATTTTGAGACAGCATTGATGTGTGAAATTTGGAAAGATTTACTGCAAAATATTGACATTGTCAACAAAGCTCTACAGGAGCCTGGCATTGAACTGTGTACCATTGTAAAATTATATGATAGTCAGTTAGCACATTTTCATATATCGTGAAATAAATTTGATGATTCGAGACCTTGGCAAGAAAACTTACATCATCCAACTACAAGGAATGTGCGCAACATAAACGATCAAGATCCAGCTTTGCAGACAAAGTTTTGAAAAATACTGACTCAAGTTTAAGTCTGAGTGCCAGTGACGAGTTCCATGTCCAATCCTTTTATCCTTTAATTGAGAAACTTATAACTGAGATGACAAAAAGACGCAAAGCTTATACAATTCTATGCGAAAGGTTTAATTTCCTACTGGACAGATCCATGATTAGAGATGGAGTAATTCATAAAGCAAAGGAATTAGTGAATAGAAGGATTTATCGAAGAGTTCCTACTATTTTCAAGAATGTTTGGGGATAACAAATCTGTAGTAGATATGATTTGTGCACAAATAGATGATAAGCTCATAACAAGTTTCCCAAATGTAAACATAGCATTCAGAATCTATCTCTCCATTTTCGGAACAAGTGCGGAAGGAGAAAGAAATTTCTCAAAAATGAAAATGATCAAACATTATCTCGGATCAACAATGGGGCAACAACGATTGTCATCACTTTCATTACTTTCGATTAAAAATGATGTAATGTGACAATTATTATTATTAATAGCACCGCGTCTTACTACCCATTCGGGTTATACGCACTTACGCTAATGTGTAATGGTAGGGTGATTGTGAGTGATTGTGAGATGAAATGAAGGACCTACAGTTTAACGTGGAATCCGAACCACGGTGGAGGCCTGGCATTCCTCACATTCACAAATGTGACAATTGAAATTCGACGATATCATTTATAAATTTGCACATACAAAACAAAATGTCACAAAGTGAACATTTAAACATTAAATTGAAAGTATCTACTAGATAGACCTTCACAACTGTGATAGTATCAGTGACATTTTTGAAAAACTTGACGAGTTAAATTATTGTTTTTGTCATTCAAATATCTAAATAAATATTTTGAATTAAAATATGCTGTTTTTTTCTGGGTTTTTTTTCAAGTGAAATTTTGTAGGCCTAAAAAAGTTCATAGGTCCTAAAAGGTTTTTAGGCCCTAGGCACTGTGCCTAGTCGGCCATATGGATAAAGCGGCCCTGCCTTCTAACAATTCAATTATAAATAACTTTGTGTTCGACACATTAAGCGATCCCATCATTAATCTGAGACACTAAAAGTTTTACTAGGTATGGAAGAAATCACAAGAAAGAGAGATAGGGACAAATAAAAGGAACTAACAATGGTTTTTCAATAAAATGACGAATAGAGGCATTACTTCTTTGTCCAATAGTAGCAATGTAATGTCTTTCATTGGAACAGCCATTATGTGTTGGTTTTCTTTTATGTAGTCTATCTTTATTTCCTTTACCATTTTCAATACATAACAAAAGGTACTTAAAAGATTTAAGAGGAATCCTTAAAGAGTTATAAAATATCTAATGGCAATTTACATATAAAACATGGCACAACATGGTCAGTTTTAATATACAAGGTCTCCATGCCAGAAAAATATAGGTCTAAATTAAGGGTTTCCTGACTTAGGTTTTTGGCAAGGAATTTCCATTTTGACAAAAAATTAATATAAAGGTAGGTATACAGAAATTAAATTTCGTTTGTTATGAAATTGACAAATTTGAAATAAATTAGCCTAGTAAGTGTTTTAAAAAACAATAATTTGAGCTTTATAAGGGAATACATGCAATCGTTACACAACCCAAGGTTTCAGGCAGGTGTAAAGATGTGTTCAAATCAGAAAACTTGGTTCATTTTGCTTTGTCTTCTAAACAAAGGCCTATTATTCAAAACTTGTAGTTAAAGGTCCTTAATTCACAAATGCTAATTCTCTCAATGCATGACAACCCCGACATTTCAATAATGTATTTTTAATTTTATTTAATCCTCTTTATCTTACTACCCGACTGGGCTTTTTGCACATTTTTACTGATATACAATAACAAAAAACAACTCTACTTTCATTACTAGAAATAAATTCCAAACAATTCATGCCGTTAACATGGCAGTTCATTTTATTTCACTTATTCTTCACCTTATAATTTTAAATCATTTTAATAAATTAATGTAATGTTTATGTAGGTATAGTTTTACATGGTCTTGGTAAAAGGTTTACATACAAATAAGTTATTTTTATTGATTTTATATAATTATTTTCAAGGAGAACTATTCATCGTAAAAAAAAAATATTTATCTTTAAAAGTACCCCCTCTAGTTACTTAATGTATACATATGGGTATCACTGAGGTCAAGAACATAAGTAGGTATTTGCTGGTGAGTCATATTTGAGCATCATCAGGGGGTTTGAGTTCCCATTCCAGTTGGGATACTTCAAATTGGATTTGGCTTGGCTTGGAATATTAATAGCTTCTAGTTCACTGGATCCAATCGCTAATAGCTACAGCATGTTACATAGTTCCCCCAAAATATATACTTATGTGTGTGAGTGAACTTCCTAAAAAAAATGTGGTAATTTATTGATTTTACATTTAACACAATTTACATTTATTGAGCCTGGCACTTACACATAACATTTAATCATTCGTACCTTGTCTGCTTGTAATTGCTCGGTGCCTGAAATACAATACCCCAAAATTTTTGACCATGAGCAAGGGTTGTAGGTAATGTTTGATTTAACAGATATAGCTTTGATTGGTCGAAGCTGGCAGTTTTTATTTAGTCCTATAATAAATTAGCAATTGATATTTATAGGAACATACAAATCAAATTACAGAACAAAAACATTGTTAGCCAAAATGCATTAAACCTAAACTTGTACTTTTAAATAGAAAACATTATTGTTTAAATAAAACTCTTTTCTATATTCTAAAGACAGCATAAGTTTGGGGGCTAGGAATAATATTAAATTGGACATTTTCTGCCAAAATGTCTGCTGAATCAGTACTTTACAATAGATAATAGTTGACTTAATGTAGTCTTAGAAAAGTCGATCTATAGTAACAACAGTATTTGTAACAGGAAATTTTATTTTTAATTCTCCTCTAACAACATTGTTTGTTTTAAATATTTGATTACAAACACTCTCTATGTTACTACTCTACTGAAAGACTGGGAGGTGAGGTTTAGTTGTGTTCAATCAGCGTGGAAGAACGTTATAACTTACCAAGTATTGTTCGAGTTATATACAAATGCAATTTTATGCAATTTTAGATATTATAGTCAAGATAAATATATTTCTTATAAGTCACTGTGTCAAAAAACACCTATATTGAAGTTTAGAGAGTTTGGAAGAATAAAGTGAGATATATTAAAAACTATTTTACATTTTACTAAGAATAATGAATTTGATTCTACTTAAGAAAATGTATTTACACACCTATACTACATATTTAGGAATTTAAATAAAACATTCCATCTAAAAGTTATTTTATATTACAAATTCATTTTATACCTATGTGGTAATTAGCACCAACTGCCAATAATACTCTTTATTCATAGTCACAACTAAACATGTTTTTCAAAGCTAAGTGCAGTTACTAAAATGAAACATTGGCTTAGTTAAAAAGTATTAATTATGTTTAAAAACATTAATTTCCTTTTAGATCCAGAATGGATGATAAAACCACTACAGTTTTTCCGCTTGACAACACTTTTCAATAGATGGACTTAATTTTCACCTCTAGTTAGTTTAAAGTAGTTTAAAAAACAAACTGATAGTGAACATTTGTATATTCTAATACCGTCAAAAAAGTGACATAGGAATATATAATCCCAGTCTTTGATATACAATAGTACAAGATTAAATATTTTATTATGAAATGTGATTCTTGATGTTTTATTTAAATTAAATTGTGTTGTTAATTTTATATAATATTTTATTCAAAGGTACTAACATATCCCAATAATTATGTATAGTCATTTATTTCTATTTTACTATTAATAAACTATTACAAGTAAAATAAAAATGCCACATTAGCAGTAAAGCTACCCTGTAAACCAGGAATGCCAACTCCATGACACAAAACTTCAGTACCACAAAACATTATCTAATTTTATTGTTGTTCTTGACAAATAATGCAGATGGAATTATCATTAAAGTTTATATTTGGAGAGTAATAAATTGATTCTATGCTCCAAATAAATTAAAACAACACATATGGTGCAATTTTGACTTCTATTTAAAATCATGACTCCACCAAATTTATAAACTACATTGACACCAACTCAAAAATAACTCTTATAACTCTGGACAAAAATAAAATAATCATGCCAAAGGTTATGAATCAAATCTTTGTTTACCTACAGCACATATAATTCAGCATATAAATGATCGACTAAATAACTGAACCAACACTAAAAATATGAATCTTGTATCATTATATGAATTAACATTTTTTTACACCATGTATTATTTGTTCGAACTATACACATATTTGTTGTGCAAATGAAATAGGTATAAAAGATATAATTTAAGAGGAAATGTACACACATTTGCATGGAGGGATAGTGGAAAACCATTTAATAGAAAACACTCACAACACATCTGGCCGGGATAAGATCCCCAACCTCCGTATAACTAGCTCACGTTGATGTGGGTTGGGTCACTTTTGAAGAATTACAACAATTACATTTTTCGGGATTAACGAGCATCTGGAAAAAGTTTAATTTTATTTTCTGCTATGGTTTGTTAACAATAAATGACTCCTGCTTGTTGGATACACACTAATAAAATATGATGTGCTTATTTTCTGCTTCAAAAGGGACTGTCTACAATGAAATGTCTGAATATATAACTTAAACCAATAAAACTTAAGGATGATTATATATGAGCACTGTAATTCATCATTTATTTGTTTCTGATGGGCTGAACAATGACTTAACAAGTTAGTAAGCCTGTGTAATTTATTGTAGGCTGACAATAGTGTGGGTGTTTATGTTTGGTGAGTGAGCACAAATGAAGAGCCAATGAAAACTTAGGTGGAAAAACCATGCTAGTGTTGCTTAGTAAACTTTGAAACTAAAATTAAATCTGTTTATTTAATTTTAACATGGTACCATTGATGTCTAGTGTTAGTATTAATCTACACCATTCTACCAATAATTAAATTATTTTATATCTCTATGTTGAACGAATGTTTCAAGAACAACAACTTGCAATGCTGTGCAATGCATACATATTTTTTTATTAGTGAAATTAAATCACATAACATATATTAAATTTTCTAAGGATAATTAAAATATCAATATGATATTTAGAATTTATCAAATTATTAAAGGTGTCGGCATAGTTTAATTTTTCTTATTAATTTTTATATTTAATGCATTTTAATATTAATTAATCTGAGTAATAAACCTATAGTAGAAAAAAAGTAAACATATATTCCATTTGGAGGGTAGTTTAATGCAATTTTATTACACACATTTGTTGGTAAACATGGTCCTTAGAAACGTAGACTATCACTTCATTTAACTAACTATATATTTGAACTCTATGAAAACATTTAAAATGTTGAACTGTTAAGTTTTATGTACAAAGCCAAATTAAGTTGTTTGTATTCAAATTAAAATTTAATAAAGGGATCAATGGCAAATTATCTGTGAATTTTTGCATACACATACGCACACATGCAAATAAAGTAATGTCCAATTAACAAAAAAAAACATAAAAAAAGAAAGCTTTGTTTGAAAAAACTTTCTTTATAATATTTAAAAAAATAATAAACTGAGTTTTATAGATAACAATTTAAATGATAAGAAACATTTTTATGATAAATGAATGGTATGACACATTTGTACAAACTTTCTCATATAATGTATTAAAGCTTGTAATTTATTTTCAAAAATAAGTTGTTTGCTAACTTCTGCACCCTTAAATAATTTATATTTGTAAAAATAAAAAAATATATTCTTATTTATCATTAAAAACTATTCCCAGATACCCATTTTGATCTCATTTTTATTAACGTCCATTTGTGAAATATTTCAGATTTTTTACAATTTGTCGTAAGCAAATTACTCTTAAATTAATTTATTTTAGAAAAACTGACAAACATTATTTATTACCACATAAACTAGTCTCCAAACACCAATTTTAAACAAAATTGTTAAAGCTATTTTCTTAAAAATTAATTTTTTCCAAAAATCAGTTATCAGTACGCTACTATTAAATTTTGTTTAAGAAAAACAAATGTGTATAATTATTTACACTATAAAAAACTTAACAGATACCCATTTTGAACCAAATTGAAAGAGCCATTTCTTAAAATATTCAAATAAAAAAAATATCAATCATCAGTAAACATGCCTTAAGTGAATTC